>PISX010010142.1:0-71832 GCA_004024625.1 Mellivora capensis
TCACTAATTCTTTCTTCTGCCTCATTTATCCTAGCAGTAAGAGCCTCCATTTTTGATTGCACCTCACTAATAGCTTTTTTTATTTCAACTTGGTTAGATTTTAGCTCTTTTATTTCTCCAGAAAGGGCTTTTATATCTCCAGAGAGGGTTTCTCTAATATCTTCTATGCCTTTTTCAAGCCCGGCTAGAACCTTGAGAACTGTCATTCTGAACTCTAGATCTGACATATTCCCAATGTCTGTATTGATTAGGTCCCTAGCCTTTGGGCCTTTGGTACTGTCTCTTGTTCTTTTTTTTGTGGTGAGTTTTTCCGCCTTGTCATTTTTTCCAGATAAGATTATATGAAGGAGCAAATAAAATACTAAAAGGGTGGCAAAGACCCTAGGAAAATGCCCTTTAAAGAAAAAATTGAATTAACTGCAAGACTAAGGAATCATGGGGAGAAAGCTATGAATTCCACGCTTTGCTTTCCTTTCCTCCTCTAGAGTTCCGCTGCTCTCCTTGTTAAGTGAACTTGGTCTTGGCTGGATTTCTTGTTGATCTTCTGGGGGAGGGGCCTGTTGTAGTGATTCTCAAGTGTCTTTGCCTGAGGCAGAGCTGCACCACCCTTACCAGGGGCCGGGCTAAGTAATCCGCTCGGTTTCGCTTTCGGGAGCTCTTGTTCCCTGAAAGCTTTCCGTAGAGTCCGGAGGATGGGAATGAAAATGGCGGCCTCCTAGTCTCCAGCCCGGAAGAGCTGAGATTCGGGGCTCCACTCCTCAGAGGAAAGCCCCGGCTACTCCCATCTCCCTCGCCTCTGGCCGCGCTCTGAGCTCACCCAGCCTGAGACCAGTTCAAGGTAACCCCGAGCTGAGAGCTCACTCCTCGGCTCTGTCTCTATGGCCGGCTTCCCTGCTCTGATACCTGCTAGCTCTGCAACACTCAGACACCCCCGATCCTTCTGTGACCCTGCAGGACCTGGGGCCATGCTGACCCCGCGTGGGCTTCACCCCGGTTTAACCTCTGGAGTGATGTCCCTCAGTGGAGCAGACTTTTAAAAGTCCCGATTTAGTGCTCCGTTGCTCCACCGCTTGCCGGGAGCCGGCCCCTCCCCCGTGGTCTATCCTCCCGTCGCTTTCGATTCACTTCTCCGCCGGTCCTACCTTTCAGAAAGTGGTTGATTTCCTGTTTCCAGAATTGCTGTTCTTCCTCTCTTCGATCTCCCATTGGATTTGTAGGTGTTCGCAATGGTTTGATAAGCTATCTAGCTGATCTCCTGCTACCTGATGTCGTCTCAGCTGCTACTTCTCCGCCATCTTGACTGCAATCTTGATTATTCTTTTTTAAAGTAGGTGTCTTCCTTCTTGTTCATAATTAAAGGCCAGAAGATTTTAATTAAAAAATAATGAAAACAGAGCACTCCATAAGTATATCATTAGTAAGATCAGTTCTTATGCACAATTATTCAGAAAGAATTTAATTTTCAGAAAATAAGTAGATTTGGCAAAGAATATATTCTTATATTATGATGAGTTCTTGAGGGGAACCTCTCCTTTCCCCTGCTTAGCCTCCCCACCCCCAACTCTTAGGAAGCATTTGATTTTAAGTCAATGGGTCAGTGAAGCCATAACACCGTCTTTTGGCGACATTAAAACAAATACACATGATTTCAATATTTCTTGTCCAAAATGGAGAGCATTAATTTTGCTGTTAAGATTTAAATTTCCTTAAATTTCCTTCCTTCAGTGCTTTAAATGTTATTGCAATTGATATAATTTCCTTTTAATATTGAAGATCTGGCTCATAAAAATAAGGTTTTATAAGACATGTTTCCTATTGTGGCTATCTTGTGTTTACTTACCACAATAAATTAAAAAAAAAGAGATTTTCTGCAGATGTTTCTATTAACATATTGGGGATTTTGACCCACAAAGTGCTTTATAAACTATATTCTCCTTGGGGCACCTGGGTGGCTCAGTTGGTTAAGCGTCCAACTCTTGATTTCTGTTCAGGTCATGATCTAGGGGTCCTGGGATAGAGTCCTCTTTCAGCACGGAGTTGGCTTGAGGTTCTCTCCGTCTAACTCTGCCCCTCCCCTGCATGTGTGCAGGCATGAACGCTCTCTCCATCTCTCTCTCTCAAATAACAAAATAAATAAATCTAGAAAAAAAAAACCCTATATGCTCCTTAAAGACCTTTGAAAAGAAATTGAGTGTATTTATTGTTTGTTTCAGTTTAATACACATCAAAGCAAGTTTTGTAACATTCATAAATTTGGAATGATTTTAAGGAATCTGTACTTTATGAAATGTTAATAGTTTTTATAAAAATTTACATGTAAATGTACATTTAATCATATAGTATCTCTTTGTGGAACTATCCAATTAATTTACGTGTATTTGAAGTCAACACAAAATAACCAGTAATTACGTGTATACAGCTAGTATGATGAGTGCTTTTCAAATTAATAATTGATAGATAGAAAATAATTCTGATTTGCATTAAGCATACTTTTCCTCAGTGTGGTAAACTTAGATGACATTTATAATGAGAATATTTCTAGTTCATACCTTGTGAAATAGAAATGATCAAATGCAAGGGAAGGAAGTAAATAAAATATCAGAGACTTTCTAAAGTTTAAACTGTGTAGGGAATGGTAAGCAAATAGTGGTGTTTCAATTAATTTGAGGTTAAATAGGAAAAGATCATAGAAGAATAGTGGAAGAATAATGGAATCTCAGAGACAGCACATATACAAAAATGTATTATATAAAGATGGAAAGATAAAGATGGGAGATTTATCTCATTAAACATTTTGAAATATATTTTATTTAAATTACTTTCAGTAGCAAGTTTTTTTTTAATAGTATCCTAATTTAACATTTCTATATCATGTTAGCTGAATTTCCTGTCAATGTCATTTTCTGGACTAACTAGAGGAATCTGTTATGATGGTATATTTTATATTATGGTTTATTTTAAGGATCCCTGTTGACCTAATACTTTGATTCACAATGTCCCACGGGTACTGGTATTTTGAAACTTTATAGAGCAAGTGAGTAGAGCAAGTTTTAACGAAGGGTGGTTGCTTACCACCCACTCAGACCCTATTCCAGTTAAAACATGCATGAAAAGAATACACAGTAAACACCAAAAATACTATGAACATAGAGTAGCTTTGCCTGAATGTTGCCCAGCTTACATGTTTTCCCTCACAGAATATAAAACTTCTTTTTCAAATTCTAGACAAGTGCACACAAAATGAGGTTTCTTCTATGTGTACTTTCATTAACTAATCTGAAAAGTCAGTTCCCTTGCAAAATGACATTAGAACATTTTACTAGTGAGTAATTACTTGGCTTTTCTCCAATTGATTTTTCTACATTCAATGATTACTTAAAAAAAAATCACAGATCTCATCATATACCTGTCCTGCTTTTCATCTACTCCATATTCCTTTTTGCCCAAAATCTTTATTTCAGCTTACAAAGACATTGTATTTGGCTAATGCCAATCCCCACACTGGAAGTAGGGACTAGGTTAGGTTTTGTTCACTATTCTAGGCCCAGAGTTTACCACAGTGCCTGCTCCATACCAAGTTCTTAATAAAGACTAGCTGAAGGAAAAGGGGGCCATGGAAACTGCTGTTGTGTGAAACAAAGTTCCTTCCTATATTATGTCTAATTATCTTCAGTGAATATGAAAGTCCTGGGATATTTGGTATTTCTTCTTAGCTTCTAAAAATGCCTCCATTAAATGCCCATCCCCACCTTCGGAAAAGAGGTTGGTTGGGACCTCCTGATGCTGCTAAATTCCATCAAATGTCTTGCTGAAAAAAATGATGTTGTCTTCCACAGGCACACTAGGATAACATAACTCTCATACTTGTTAATTTACTCTTACATTTCCACTCAACAAATATTTAAGAAATATATTATGGCAAACACTAGAATAGAGGCTAATGGAATTCTAACTATCTAGCCAAGTCTTTCTCAACTGGCAATATTGTAGCAGAACACAATTGTGCATTGAACTCAGAGGCCAGTTTCATTACTCAAGAGCTTGCTCACCTGAGAGAACAGTTTCCTTTCCAGAAAGTGTGGGTTAAAGAATTAATATGCAGCTAGCTGGCTCAGCAGAGATTCTTTCCTGTATAGGCAGATGGAGCCCAAATTAAAAAATAACCTTGTCATCTCTATCCATTCAATCCCGTATGGAATGAAGCCCTGTCTAAACCAGCTTACATAGAAAACCATATATGTGTCTGTTTCCTATCGCATAGTTAGCCAAGCAAGTTGGTAAGTGCTGTGCCCTAAGAGGCAAGATTTTTATTACAGATGCCAGCCTTAACTAGGAGGATGGAAGCTGGAAGGCTGTTTAAGGGGCTGGTGGGAGAGTTCCTCCTTCCTGCTGAAGGTGAACACCAGCATCCTAAACAGACTATACAGCATGCTTAAGAGAGGGAAAAGGCTTAACGAGCACTTCCCCACACGTTCTGAGGGTCTAGAGGTGAAAGAGTTGCTAGAGTTAATGGAGGGCATAAAACCAAAATAAAATGTAAACACTTCAGTAATGTGAAAGAAATACACATCTGGCTATAGGAGAGACAGACAGAGAGAGAAGAAATTGACAGAAGATACAAAGAAAAACTATTCTGTGCAACTGGAAAGACATCCTTTGAAGGAGTTCTTCCTTTGAAAAGATAATCTAATACTTTTTGGAGAATTCTAAAATAATCAGATGCATTGCTAATAATGAAAGATGCAAGGAAATCTGCTACTGGCCCTGTGAGGAAACAAGGATTTATGATAGCTGGTGACATCTGAAAGGGTCTGAAAGATCCCTTGGGTAGTTGGGAACTGCCTTCTTCAAGCATATCTTTGAGAGATGAGATTAGGGCCATGGAGAAAAGGCAGTTCAGAAACTGACAGACTCACATACAAGCCCTGTTCTATCAATTTCTAGATAAAACCTTGAATAATGTGCTTCTCTAAGTATCCCAGGTTTTTTATTAGGGTGCTATTTAATGTTCTTTATGAAGTTGTACAAATTATACGAAATAATTGGCATATCCCAGGAACCTCGAAGTGTGACTACCATGTTAACGTGCTATTTCTATCCTTCCAAGATTTCCTGAAGTTCATGTGGAGATGAATGATATTCTCATGAGAGAACATGGAGGTATTTTTAAGATGTATATAATTTTTGGGTAGGAAATTAAAAGTTTCTGTCATAGCTAACATTTGCACTGCAACAGTTGAATCTTTTGAAGAAGAGCTAAAAAAAAAAAAAGGATTCTCTGCTCTGCATATAGTATGAGTGAGTAAAATTTTTCTGATAGGCTCTCACCTTTTAGTTAGATATGGAGTTAGGTCTCAAGTATAGTCCAGAAAGACCAGCTTTTTTTCATTCAAGGGTGTGATTCCAAGGAATGGGGATCACTGAAGGCCATCTTAGAGGCTACTTATCATAGCAGCCAAATTCTTTAACATGTCCATGTAGGTGGTTGGGATTATTACCATTTTCAGGAAGGATTCTGTATTATCACTGAAAATGTAGTGTTGCCTTGAACTAATCATGATTTACACTTCCTGGAATGTGTGCATTATTTAATACATTTGTAGACTTGACCTTAAAATTTACTTTCACTGACCTTTTATTTTTGTGTGTGTGCTGAATTGCTACTATTTTTTAAAGATTTATTTATTTATTTTAGAGAGGGACAGAGCACAAGTGAGGGGGAGGAGCAGAGGGAGGGAGAGAGAGAGAGACAAGCAGACTCCCAACTGCGTGTGAAGCCTGATGTGGAGCTTGATCCCACCACCCTGAGATCATGTCCTGTCCCAAAATCAAGTCAGACACTTAACCAACTGAGCCACCCAAGTGCCCCTACTTTTCTACTTTTTAATAGCATTTTTTTTAAACCAATTCTTTGTTATTACTCCTCTTCTTCTCCATGGAACAGAGACCTGTAATAGTGTTTGAGAAGCACTGGCAAAAAAAAAAAAAAGATAGGGAATTTAGTACTGTATTTAGTTTAGAGGCCAAAATAATAAACTATAGTTGACAGATTGAATTCCAAAAGTCATTTCTTTGAAAGTACACTTGAAAATATACTTAGTCAACATTAGGGTAAAGTTACTTCTTTCCTAATTCTAAAATTTTCTGATTATTATCAAGGAACTTATTAGAACAAGGACATTGAATTTCCTGGTTTTTCCTATAGATAAGATTTAAAAGAGACAGAAGAAAAAAATCAAAGTATGTAGCTGAAAGGGAATCTTGGAGCTGATTTGCTCACTCTTTCATTTTATAGATACCCCTTATAAGCCTCAGTTTCAAATATAGCAGTCTAAAGCCAAACTTATGATCTTCCTTGAACAAATGTTCTATTTCAGTCAGTGATAGATATGCAAGCCCCAAATTTGCAAGTCCCTGCTGACGCTCTCATTTACCACATCCAATCTATCATGAAATCCTACTGGTTTTATTTTTCAAGTGAAATATATTCTAAATCCATTTGTTTTTCTCTCCTTCTACTGATCCAAATAGCTATATCTACGTTCTGGATTCCTATAATGGTTTCTTCCCTGATTCTGCTCTTGTATCTTCCTAATCCATTCTCCACAGAGTTGGCACAGTAATTCTTTTAAAATGCAAATGTGTGATCACATGAGTTAAATTTCTTTATGTTGCTATTAACATTGAGACCAAAATCACTAACAACTCCTAGCAGATCCTACAAGATATCACAGGTATCCTTTGGGATACCTGGAACCTCTCTTTCTCTTATCTAGGGGCTTAGAATTCCTTATTTAAGCTACTCTGTGAAGGTGCCTAGGTGGCTCGGTCAGTTAAGCATCTGCCTTCAGCTCAGGTCACGATCCCAGGATCCTGGGATGGACCCCCATAGCAGGCTGCTTACTTGGTGGGGAACCTGGTTCTCCATCTCCTTCTCCCTCTTCTTCTGTTGCTTCCCCTGCTTCTGCCTATTCTCTCTCTCTCTTTGTCAAATAAATAAAATATTTAAAGATTAAAAAAAAATAAGCTACTCTGCTTCAAGCCTTTCCCTAACCCTTTCCCTTGCCTGGACCAATCTTCCTTGTTCCTGACCCTACTCCCCTGTTATTTCACATTTCAGGTTAGATGTTGTTTCCTCCAGAAGTGTTCCTCAGCCTCCCTGGTGTAGTCAAGTTCTACAACCTATGCATTTATCATATTTTGTAATTATATTTTTATTTGTGTGATTATCTGGTTATCACTTGAGTTCCCCACCAGACTGTGTCACAGAGTGGGGACAATAAATATTTTGTGTACCATATTCTTTCATTATCTGTCACAGGACTGGAAATTTAAAGACAGTTATTGTGGACAAAGTCTAAATGAATGAGTTGGATTTTAGACTCAGGCCTTAGTCCTCAGGTCCAGTGATTTCAACCACATTTTGCTGCCTTTTCCTTTCTTGTTCAGTAAATAATTCTATCTTTTAACTGAAAACAAAAGGAACATGAGAATCTGAATTGCACAGAGAATTTATAAAAGGGGTGGGGAATACTTGAAATAAACAAGATTAATCAGATTATTCATAATGGAATTGTGTAAATAGAAAAACCAAGCACAAATAAGTCTCGGTGTTAAAAAATATAGGATGTAGAGGCAACAAGGAAAAAAATAAGGATTTTTCACCATTATCATGATAAAATAAGAGCAGAAGCTATGTTTATCCATATTGCAAGTTGGTCCAGTGAGTAAAGAAAATTAGGAGGACACAGGGGCAGAAAAGGGCATCTGTCACTCTACTATTGCTAGCGTACATAAAGAGAGATGAGCCAAGGCATGGCTTTTTTTCAAGCGCTAACATGTAGTTCAAAGACTTGTTATTTTTCTGTAGCTAGTTCTTAAAAACCACAGAAAAACTGAGCTGTTGATATTTGGTTATGGCATTTTTCCCCTTAATAAAAGATTTGCTTAAAACAAGGGAAAAAATGTTCAATAACCTACTAACCTAGTTAAATTACCAGAGTCAGCATTTGGCAACAAAATGATTCCCTGTGATTTGCAATGGCCTCTGAACAAAGTCTAACACTTTTGATGGTAGCTTTTCAAAATCACAATATTTGTTGCAAATGATGGAAATCTTACTTTGAAGGTTGTAAGGGAGATGCTTGGAATTCTGCTGTTCCCTGTGGAAGAAGCAAATAGAAGACTGCTAAAAAAATACTGAAGCATCTGGGAAGAATGGGCTCTAAGCCCTCTCTCAGGAAATGATCACGCTTTATATCCCACACCTGGGTGGAGTTTTGCATTCTTACTACATCCTGAGTAGGACTGTGTTATTTTAAAACTGACAAAGACTTGCCTAGACCATATGTGATTGTGTAACCCTTATTAAGGATGGCTACTTTAACATCAAGAAATTGCCATTACGCAAGTATTTACAGGTAACAATTCAATACTTTTTGGATTTGATGCAGGTATAAAGTCAATAAATATAATTTTAAAAATACTTATATTTGGAAAAAAGAAAAATCAATTATAGAAAGAAAAGAGGCAAGAAAAAGAAAGACACTTGTATCTATTTTGCTTCATATAAAAAATCTTTGCTATTTATATATGTTAGGTGAAAAATTTTCAAATAATGACTTATACTTAGATCTGTTAAATTTTAATGAAAATGCCTCACTTGAGTTTGATCCTAAACTCATATGCACATTGTATCTGGTTGTTCAACTTCAAGGAAGCAGAGTACATTAAATCAGTAATTATATTTTAACTTCAAAAATCAATAATTAGGAATAAAATTCCTCTTTCTCTTATTACATGACAGTCCTTCAAGAAATAGTTTACTTGGGCGCCTGGGTGGCTCAGTGGGTTAAAGCCTCTGCCTTCGGCTCAGGTCATGATTCCAGGGTCCTGGGCTCTCTGCTCAGCAGGGAGCCTGCTTCCTCCTCTCTCTCTCTCTCTCTCTCTCTCTGCCTGCTTCTCTGCCTACTTGTGATCTCTGTCTGTCAAATAAATAAATAAAATCTTAAAAAAAAAAAGAAATAGTTTACTTCTCAAAAAAATAGTTTACTTGTGATATTTGAATAGTGACTATCAGTGACACCATTGAAATATAAGCCAATAACTTTCATGACAAGTTATTTGCATTTTTTGTTTTTTAGTTTCTTAATCTATAAAATAAGGATAATAATTATCTCATAGGGTTATTGGTTATATAAAGTATACATATATGCTTATTCTAAGCACTTTTTATAACTATTATAATAAGCAGGAAAATTAAATTCTAGAGGAAAACTAAAGAAGTAGAAAATCAAACATACCTCAAACATATACAAAGAAACTCAATTTCCAGGTCTCTTCACCTTTTTTTAGTGGAGAAGTAAAAACATCTTTGACTTTCAAACATCCATTTTAGAGGTATTTTACTTTATCAGTGACTCTATGTTAAATTAAAAGAAACCACAATAAACCTCCCAATGTCAGGGATTAATATGGTTTAGGTTTTAAAAGTAACTCGATGAAATGTTTTTCTGCTTACACTCCCCATTTTCCAAGGCTTTATGAAGCAAAGCTTGGACATTCTCTGTCCCCCCTCTCCCAGCATAGCAAAAGTGTTAAAGCTTATAGATGGAAGTAGAGAAAACATAACAGATGAAAAAGTGTATGTATTTTTTATAACTGGAAAATTTTATGGCAAAGAAAACAGTATTATTTCAGTAAGGTGAGGGTTTGACTTTAAGTACAGATTTGCAGAAAAACCTTAAAAAGTCATTGTATATTAATTTTGAGATATATTTTTGAAATACTTCTTAGAGATGCTTTGTTTGAATGTCAATTATAAATATAAGATTTATAAAACTATCTATCAGGTTGTTATGCAAAGAGGGCAATCTTTTGGCAGGGTGTAAAGTAAATGGAGTTTAACAGAACAAAACAAATTAGATACGTTCTCCTTTTGCTTAGCTCTTCAAGGCATAGATTATTATTACTATTATTATTTTGCTCAGGTTTATGCATAATAGCTTGCTTAGAGCAATATTAATATGAGTGAAGACCTAGAGAATTTCTTCTTCCTTTGAAATTCACATTACTAAATATAGGCTGTGGCCATTTGGTAATATGCAGTCTCTAGCACTTGACACGATCCTGCTTTGTCTAGGGTAAAAATACATTATGAATAAGTGAATGAATAATTTTCAGAAATTCAACACTAGTAAATATGCCAAATTCCCATCCTTGAAAAAATATGCTATTTATATTAAATGTTGAGATCTTTCTCTTAGCCTATTTTTTAGAGTTTAATAAAAGGCACAATTTCAGACAACAGGTCAGAATTTAGAAAACACGGTTTCTCTGTTCAAGGAACATCACATAACGAAAGTAGATATGCCTTGCTTTAATGAAAATTACCCTGACCCAGCATGTTGTGGATAAGAAGAACGGTGGAATAGATGAATAAACTAGGAAAACATCAGCCCATCTGACCTCAATCTCCTTTGCAATGGGCATTTTTTAAAGCTGGGTACATATTTCTGGTTTTCCATCTGCCTGGTCCTCCTGATTTAGTGATGTGTTTGACTCCTTCCATTCACAAGCCTGATTCATTTCCTGGCTTTTAAACTCTTTCCTGGCATAATGCCCTCTTGGGCTGCCATCTCAGAAGTAGATCCTCTTCCTTATTTGGGTTTATTCCAAAATCAACTATATTTAACTCAGAACTTTTATGTGGAGTTTTGACCAACCAAAGTCCAGATCTATTTTCTTATAGTGCTTCCACAGATAAAATTACCAAACAAAAGCAACATACCTTATTTGATCTTCTCTCTCTCTCTCTGTATGTGTATAATGAGGTATGTTGACATATACCATTATTTGAATATAAGGTGTACAACGTAATGGTTTGATATTTGTACACATTATAAAGTGATGACCACAATGAGTCTAGTTAACATCTGTCAACTTACTTACAGGATGTTCTTTTCTTGTTCTTGTGATGAGAACTTTTAAGATCTACTCTTCTAGCATTTTCATTGTTATTAATTATAGTCACCATGCTGTGCATTACATCCTCATGACTTAATTATTTTATGACTGGAAGTTTGTACTTTTTGACCCCCTTCACTCATTTGCCCCATGCCCCCAATTTATACCTTTGGCAGCCACTAGTTTGTTTTCTGTATCGATAAGCTTTTGTTTTTGTTTTAGATTCCACATGTAAGTGAGATTGTATGGTATTTGTTTTTTTCTGTCTGACTTATTTCACTTAGCATAATGCCCTTGAGGTCTAACCATGTTGTTGCAATGGAAAAAGATTTCACCCTTTTTAATGACTAAATAGTATTACACCCCCCCCACATTATCTATTCATCTGTCCACAGATACTTAGGTTGTTTCCATCTTTTCTATTCTTAGTAGTGCTTCAATGAATATGGAGGTGCATATATCTTTTTGAGTTACTGATTTTGTTCTCTTTGAATAAATACCCAGAAGTGGAATTGCTGGATTATGTGATAGTTCTATTTTTAACTTTTTGAGGAACCTCCAAAATTGTTGCTACACCAATTTATATTTCTATAGAGTCCACAAGTTTTCCCTTTTCTCCACAGCCTCACCGACACTTATAATTTTTTATCTTTTTGATAATGTGAAGTGATATCATGTTGTGGTTTTGATTTGCATTTCCCTGATGATTAGTGGTGTTGAGCATCTTTTTATGTACCCTTTGGCCATCTGTATGTCTCCTTTGGAAAACTGTCTATTGAGATCTTCTGCACATTTTTTAAATTGGATTGTTGTGGGTTTTTTGTTTGTTTTGTTTTTTTTTTTTTTTTTTTTTTTTTTTTTTTTTTTTTTTTTTTTTTTTTTTTTTTTTTTTTTTTTTTTTTTTTTTTTTTTTTTTTTTTTTTTTTTTTTTTTTTTTTTTTTTTTTTTTTTTTTTTTTTTTTTTTTTTTTTTTTTTTTTTTTTTTTTTTTTTTTTTTTTTTTTTTACTGTTGAATGTAAGTTCTTTACACATTTTGGACATTAGCTCCTTATCAGATATAGGATTTGCAAATACTTTCTTCCATTTAGTAGGTTGCCTTTTCACTTTGTTGATGGTTTCCATCACTGTGCTGATTTACTTTGTACTTAAAACATCAGTTTTTAGATTATTTTATTGACTTGTAAGAAAAACAGAACTGACACTTTTGACTAAGAGAATTTGGTACAATGGGAAAGCAAGGTAGGAACATTAATGTGAGCATCATGAGGCACTGTTGCATTTAGAGAGCAATCATCAGTCAGACATCCTGGGTTTTTCTCTCTCTATCTTCCAGTAAATTCTTAATAGATTCAGAGGATTACTAGATATCTCTATTCCTTATTTCTCTCTCTTTCATAAATGTAGAAAAAATTATGGTCACTATCATGTTTGGCAAAATAGCTATCTAGATGCTTTGTTCTCATTTTTTTAATCCATCAGTATAAAGATTCATTCAATATTCCCTTAAAACATCTGAGTGTTTAATGATTCATTTGATTAAGGAGTACAAGTAGCAGTATTAATTGCAACCATCCTATGCATCTCAATTTACATTAAAAAATTAATATTGGACTTCAAGCTATGAAGCACCTAAGAGGTCTCAGAGAAATGAATTAATGATTTTTGCCTCTTGTTTTTAGTTGGAACATAGGGATACAATAAAGTATATCCTTAAGTCATGAGAAATGTTAATGGTTATTTTCCAATAGAAAGATTTATTTTTAGAGTCATTAGGTTAAAGTTTGATCTCTTCATAGGAACAATACAGTTGCTTATACTTCTTTGTGCTAATGACTAAAAAAGCACATTGTCACTGTATTATTATTTTCTCCTAATACATAATGTAAACTCGTAAGTGTCCATATGATTATGATCTCATAGTCATAATTTTTGTCTTTATGTAGGCTTTTGTGGTTCAGGAGAAAAATTCTCACTCCAAGACTACTGGGGTAGCCAACTGCTCTTCAAATTTGAATCTGGGTTAAAAGAGGAAAATATGGATGACATATGATCTGGAAGGTGTAACATAGTCTTCAGATAAAGGGAATAGTACACGGAAGGACCCTAAGTAAATTACACCTCACAAATCTGTAAGAATACCCTGCCAGTTTTAAAAAAGATCCACATTTCATTTCAGGGGTGGTGTACCCCATAATGCAGGTTACACATTGTATGGTAGTGACAACATGTGTAGTACCATGGCTCTCAGACCTGGCTCATGGTTGAGTTTTCTCAACTTAGCCCCTGGCAGTCACTATAATCAGAAGTTCTAGAGTATGTCCTGAGAATCCTGTTTTAAAAATATCTCGACTGTAATACCCAGAGTAGACTTGAAGTCAGAGAACCTAAGGTCTAAGTTTGTTGAGTCTCACTTTTCTCATCATCAAGAAGGGGGGAAATGATAACCTGCTATGTAGATTAGAGTAAATCATATGTAAAACACCTGTCAAAGATTGATATTTGAAAGATAAACACTATTTTAAAAGTTTGTAATAGATTTTATAATGCAAGATGAACTTTAGTCAGGTGAACAGGATTTGTCAAGTAGGCCTAGAGAAGAGTTCAGAAGCGAAAGGTTAAGAAATAATATAATAACAAAAGAAAATGGTGCATGAAGAAGCAGATGAGTAGTTCAGAGTGATGGGGGAAGCAACAAAGTGGGCAGGCAGGAAAAGTGAAGGCCAGAACCATGAAGAGAATGAGAACCAAATTGTCAAATAATGTTGAAGGATCATATTGGAGAGACGACAACCAATCCAAAAACTAGGGAGAAAGCCCCTGAACTCTAGGTCAAGAACCAATGCAGAGATTCTGGGCAACAATCAAAATCCAAGGAGAACCAGCCACCTCCATGAGGGTGGCACACAGTCCAGCATTAGGTTACTGTTGAAGCAGCTTTCCTAGATTTAGGGGATAGGATCAGGCAGTGGGGAGCTTATAATTACAGATTACAGGTGAGCGCAGGCAGTTCTGGATCACGGTGTCTGTGGTGATGTCACAATTTTTCCCTATTTGCTTCCCAGTCTGTGAATGTGAAAGAAGAGAACAGTCAAAATTCTTCTTGTATTTGAAAAGAACCTAAAGAAAAAGATGTGTTCTTCATAACGATAAAATGATACCGCATTTTCACTAAAATGCATAGCAAGTTTTCTCTCAATACAATGGTTAGAAAAATGGGTGGCTTTGGATCTGAGAGAGAAAGGCAAAAACTTACCTTGTGAGGAAAGCATGAACTGGGACTTAGAGGTGGGAGTGGCAGCATCATTTCAGAGAGAAAATTGGTCAACCAACAGTTACTAATAGATTGGAAGTGAAGAAAATGAAAATAAAACAATTAGCGTATTACTGCTGTACTGATCTGGAGGCTGCATTTACTGAAACTTTGCTACCTGGTCCAGATCATTGGACTATTATATACTAAAAAATGTTTTTGTATTTTTCTTATTCTTTTTGTTAAAGACATTTTTTGAGGCTTATTACATTATTCATATGACTTTAACCCTGCTATTTAATTGTGTTTCATTGTTGTTCATTCAAAATGTTTAGTAATGCCGTTTGGATATTTGGTTGGGGCATGACCATTTAAATGACTTCATAGAGTCTAGGAATTCTTCGAGATCTGATTCTCTATTACTATATATCAAATATATTAATAGGCTCTCACATCAAGCATTATTTATATTAAATAAATTGATTTTCGGTGCAGTTGAATACTTTGATATAATGTACTATTTTGTATGCGTTTGATTATCAATAATGTCAATGTATAATTTAATTTTCTTATTTTTAGCCAATAATCCTTTCAAGTATCTTGAAAATCTAGCAATCTCAAGATGCTGTGCTTTTAAAAATTTATGGAAAAATAGTTGGTGTAGGAGTGAGGATTATTTTATACATGTAGGATAACCTCTTAGGAAAAAGTCTTAAGATTCATAATAAAAGAGTATGAGAGAATGTTTGCTGATCTATTAAAAATCCCATTTCTCAAATTATAGGATTCAGCTATTAGTTTTTGGTATATTTTAGATTTCTTTGGCTTCTCCCCTAAAATATCTTATAAACTTCTTGAAGGCACACCTTCCTTCTTAGACCACATTTTATCCTTAAGATCAGCCAGTGACTTCTGCTTCTTAAGAGTCTGGATTAATTGTTCCTTCAGATCTAACCAGCCACTTTTTTGAAAAAGTAAGTTTGCTAAACTTTTGCTTAAAATTATAAGTAAAGTTCTTATATTGGTGCCAACTGGCAGAAATCATGAAGAGATGTAACCAATAGATTGAGTGTGTAATATCTTAAGAGACTACTGCTGATTTTCTATGTTCTGACCGACGAAAAAAAAATAAAAGGTCAGCATATGGTTTTTGTATTAAAAATACCTCAAAGTTTGCATCTTTGTGTATATTGTTGAGTTTAATGCCAGCATTGAACTCAATATGTAAGTAGAAAAAGAACATCTGCCAATTCATAGACTTGCTAATAAGGTTCTGTTACAAATTAACTGGTTCATTTGTACCTATTTTCTAGAATGAAGACAATTTATCTTATAAACATGGTAAAACACATCCCCTATATATAAACATATGAAAATTTAATGCCAGATCTAATTTCATTCTTTTTCTTTTCAAGTGGCAAATAGGCTATATGAATCAATTGGTGTTGTCAGGCACTGTGTCACATCGGAGCCTGAGGATTACCTTAGAGCTGCTGCTGTGGGGGGGGGGCAGGTGTGAAAACACACCAGTTCACAGCATGTCTATTGTGAAAAGGCTGCAAGAACCACTCATTTCATGGTTCTGGGCAGATTCAGAAAATCACCAAGGCTACAACATTGCCCCTTCCTTACAGAAGGATATAAATGAAGAGATACAGTTTATAAGATAGTGGAAGAAATGGAATGGGCAAAAAGGGAATAAATGTCCTGAATTGTTATTATATAGTGGAATTGATTTTCATTTTGAAATGGAGTTTTCTTTTTCTCATTGTTGTTATGCTGTTTTAAGGGGAAATTGTATTTCCAGCTCAAATGTCACCCATTTGGAAAAATATAAAAAATATGTTATAGATATCATTTATATACACCAGTAAAAGAGATTAATTCAAAACTGTCTTCTATTATATGGCATGTAGGAACAAGAGAATAAAGTCATTTAACAGTTTTTGAGTCGGCTAAAACATAATGTGACAAAACAAGCAAACACTTCCAGCCAGCTTAATTCATCAGCGATTCTTATATGTCTTTATTCCCAACAAAGAAACACAAGGAGATGAAAATTATAAAGGATGAAATATACCATTTTCTTGTTTTTTTTGGGGGGGTTGTATTTATTTATTGGAGATGGAGTGTGAGAAAGAGAGCATAAGCGGGTTCGGGGGGGGGGTTGGGCAGAGGGAGAGGGAGAAGCAGGCTCCTTGCTGAGCAGGGAGAGAGACAGGGCACAGGACCAAAGGCAGATGCTTAACCAACTGAGCCACTCAAGTGCCCTTGAAATGTGCCATTGTAATCATACCTTTCTATATATTTCTTTAGTAGGTTTTGGTTACATCTAATTCCTTCTAAATCAAAACAACGGAACTCAATAGATTTTTGCTTGAGTATGAGCAAGAAGATATCTTTTTTTTTTAATCCCTTGGAGAAAAGGAAAGGAATGAAATTAAAAAAGCAAAGAGAAACAGGGGAAAAGGCATCTGTGTGGTCTTATAGAATAACGTGATATAGGGGCCTGTAGAGAGATCCCTATGGACTTGAGGAAATGCTGGAACTCCTGAAAAGAGCTTAGTTTAAGTAAAATAAAGACATTCACAAATATGGAGGCCACAGAGTAGGGTCCCAAAGTATATTTGTTGGGCTTAATTGAATAGCTTATGATATATTTGAATATCTGATTCTTTTTTTTTTTTTCCCCTTTCTAAAAGGCACAGTTAAAGAAATCTGTAGCGGCTGCTCTCCTTCCCCAAAGCTGCTGCCATGGAAACTACCACTTCACTTCTAAGCAAAGGTGACTGTTTTAGTCTCATGTACTTAGTGAAATCTTTTGACCACTTTCAACATGGTGGCTTTTCTTTCCTAAAGATTAAAGCCAAACCCTGATGCAAGAAGTCCTGTGATGAAAACCAAATGTTCATCAGCTACCCAGAATCAACTTTGAATTCTTCTGAGCAAAGGGGAAAGAATTTAAAACTATGGATTGAAGAATTTTGCTAGACCAATCATTTATGGTTGTTTGTTTGTGTGTGGGTGCTCTGCCTGCTTGAAGGGAGGATTTCTTCTAGCTGCAAGTTGGAATTTTCTAGCAGCAGGCTGGAAAGAATGATGATAGGGAAGGTAATCTACACTGAAATTTTTCTTGGTACTTATTTTCCAAAAGGAACTTAATTTCAGTGAAGGTTTTCTAGTTTCTCTACTTCTTCTTTAAGAAATCTTAATTTAGGTCTTTGAACCTTTTGTTAAATGGAGATATACTTAACCTTTCAGTGTAGCTATGAAGATCAAGTAAAATAAGTGTGTTTTTAGGCTAATGTAATAATCATGATAATAACAGTAAGAATAACTATTATGGGCTGAATTGTATTCCTCTCAAAATTCATATTTTGAAGGCCCAAGCCCCACTGCCTTTGGAGTGTCTGTATTTGAAGATAAGGATGGGGTAATTGGGTGACGGGCATTAAGGAGGGCACGTGATGTGATGACCACTGGGTGTTATATGCAATTAATGAATTATTGAACACCACATGAAAAACTAATGATATACTATATGTTGGCTAATCGAATTTATAAATAAATAAATAAATAAATAAATAAATAAATCTATCTTTGTATATTCAGTGAACAAAGAAAAAAAAAGACGAGGCCTTTAAAGAGGAGATTAAGTTGGAAAATGAGGCCATTAGGGTGGGACCTAATTCTACCAGATTAGAGTCCTCATAAAAAGGGAAAATTTGGAGACACCAAGCATGCTCCAGCACAGAGGAAAGAAACATCATGTGAGGACACAGAGAAGATAGCCACTTCAAACCAAACAAAGAGGCTAAAGAAAAAAATCAAACCTGCTGACATCTTTATCTTGGACATTCTGTTTCCAGAACAGTGAGAAAATACATGTCTGTGTTTTAAGGCAGCCAGTCTGTGGTATTTTGTTAGGGCAGCCCTAGCCAGCTAATACAATAACTCACAGACTGAGAACTTACTATTGTTTTTATAATTAGTACTATTTCTTGGGAGAATTGCTGAATTAATCCAGAGAATAGATGAAGAAGATGAAGGAAGCATACTTCCATCTTTGCCTTTAACTTCCCAGGAGAATAGCTGCAGCTTATTTTTTTACATCAGTATTTTTATTGCAAGAACAAAGAGAAACCATCTCTGACAGGGTCTTTCACAATTTGTTATGTTATTTAGTTCTGAATGGAATTACCTTAACTATCAAATAAAATCTGCATATTTTATTAAAGTTGTATTCATTCTCCTGGTGGAAATACGCAAGGGTAGTTCAGATTTTTCCTTTCCTTTAAATATTGTGATATCTTGAGTATGAGGTGAGTGAAAATGAGCGTCCATTCCATAGAATATATTTGTTTACTGTTTCCTTGCAAGGCATCCTTTTTATTGGCCCAGTTTGGAAGGTTTACTACTCTTTACTCGCTGTTTAAGTGTAGGTATAGTTGGTTTTATTTCCTTTCATTTTTATATAAATTTCTCTGTTCTAATGAATATGGATACGTTTATCCTTTCTTTCTTGACATTCAGAAGTCTGAATCCCAATTTAAAATGCAAATTTAGGGGCACCTGGGTGGCTCAGAGGATTAAGCCTCTGTCTTCAGCTCAGGTCATGGTCTCAGGACCCTGGGATAGAGTTGGCATGGGGCTCTCTGCTGAGCCGGGAGCCTGCTTCCCCCTCTCTCTCTGCCTGCCTCTCTGCCTACTTGTGATCTCTGTCTCTGTGTCAAATAAATAAACAGATCTTTTTAAAAAATACAAATTTAGGGGGCGCCTGGGTGGCTCCGTGGGTTAAAGCCTCTGCTTTCAGCTCAGGTCATGATCCCAGGGTCCTGGGTTCGAGCCCCACATCGGGCTCTCTGCTCAGCAGGGAGCCTGCTTCCCCTCCTCTCTCTCTGCCTTCCTCTCTGCCTACTTGTGATCTCCGTCAAATAAATAAATAAAATCTTTAAAAAAAATACAAATTTAGTAAAAAATTGGGGAAACCCATTAAATAACTGGGCAATGGTATTATGATGGTCTAAGAATACCATTAAAATTTCTGTTGGTTGGGGCTCCTGGGTGGCCCAGTCATTAAGCATCTGCCTTCGGCTTATGTCATGATCCCACGGTCCTGGGATCTAGCTCCAAGTCTAGCTCTCTACTCATCAGGGATCCTGCTTCTCCTTCTCCCTCTGCCACTCCTCCTGATTGTGCTAGCCCTCTCTCTCTCTCTCTCTCTCTTTCTGTCAGATAAATAAATAAAATCTTAAAAAAAATAAAATCTTAAAAAAATAAAATTTCTGTTGGTTAAGCTTTCTGTATGTGTATATTTATGTATATCAATTACATATTAGAGATAAATTATACTGTATGTTTATCCATCTATATCTATTTTCTATTGTATCCATTTTGACATAGGACATAGATATAGATTAGGTAAGGATTAATCCTAAGAAAATTAATTAAAATGAGAATTCCTTCAATGAGCTCACACATATCTAAAGTTGCAGGTATCAACCTACATGTTATTTTCAGTGTTGATCTTTTCCTTTAAAGACCAAGTAACATTACCACTTACTTTTAAGGCGGTTTCTTGACTATATCTTGGCTCAGTGGGAAAAAAGTGGAAAACTTTTTACCTAAAAGAGAAAAGAGCAAGAATTGAGAAGACCCATTCAAAGGCACATTGACTACAAACTGTGAGTTCCTTAAAAAATCAACTATGTAAGGTTTAGTTATATAAGTTACTGATGCCTAGGGACATCTTAAATTTGCAGTGTGTGTACACTGGTTTATCTGAACTTTAATTGAATAAGGCATACTTTGTAACCAGCTTGTTTTGGTTGCTGTTAGCTTCTTCATGACCCTTCTAGTTTTTTTATGTTTGTTAAAACACATGTTTAATCTCAAAATTACATCATTTAAACCCACGAAGAGATGTCTTTCGTAGAATATTCTAGTACTACTAAAATTGTGATAATTTTGTGTTGTCCTTTCTATGAACTTTAAATTTTGAAAAACCCTTAAATTCATTTTTTCCCTTTACCCCTGCCTATTTACTATTTTAAAATCAGCTACTGTTGCTTATATACCTGTGTAGAAGAGTAATTTCTGTGTGTTAAAGAGCAGAAGAAACATTTAAATATTCTTGTTTTTGGATTGGAATAAATTACTTGGAAATATAAATCAGTATAAACAAGCACTTTAAGATCGCCTAGGTGCTTAATGCATAATAGAATTGTAGTAGTGTTTGTTGGATAGATATATGAACAATAATTTTAAATGTAGCTATCATAATTTAGACAAATCCCAATTTTTAGTTTATCACTTTTAAAGAATCATATATGGGGCCTACCAGTTTTATACATGTTTTGGATAGCAGATTCTTTTTTTTTTTAAATTAATAACTCATTTGTAATATAATAAAAGTTGTAGTTTGAGAAAAAAATTTGGTAAGATTTATTTATTTAATTTGAGGGAGAGAGAGAGAGAAAGGGAGAGAGAGGGAGAGAAAGCACAGTGGAGGGGTTGCGGGGGGAGCAGAGGGAGATGGAGTGACTATCAACCAGATTCCACTCTGAGCACGGAGCCTGACATTGTGCTAGATCCCATGACCTTGTGATAACCACCGGAGTCAAAGCCAAGAGTCCAACACTAAACTGATTGTGCCACCCCCAGAAAAATGTTTTGATAACTACTCAAAAGTAGTCCAGTCACACACTGACTTATATCCACATTCCATGTGAAACAGATAAACAGATAAACATCAATGCTACTGAAAATATCTGCCTTGGGAACCTAAGAACACCAGATCTGCCATTCTTGATCTGACCTTTAGCTAATGGCAGTGTTTTGGTGGTCATATGGAAGGGTGTGGTTTTTCTTTCTCAACCCTGTCCTCAAAAGTGGAAAACTTGCCTCAAATTCCTTTCTTTCTCTCTCTCTTCCTTCCTCTTTCTTTTTCTTCTAGATAGTAGATACTAATATCATTTTATAGATCCATCATTGTTATAAATATATACACAAAACACCTATTTATAAGAAATACTTTGTATTGATATATTGAAAGCTTTCTGATACAAACGATTGTGTCTTATCAAGGTTTGTCCCCTACATGTATCTATTACAGATCAGAATCAATAGCAGATACTAAAAATCTGTTGAATGAATGACTGGCCTGCATATCCTTCTGAGATGAAGTTTTCCACTATTAGCTGTATGAGATAATGCTTAATTTCTTTTAAATTTATACTTTCAAATTTTAAAGCATAATTCCTTAACCTAGTATTCTAGAATTAGCGAACATACCTTATAAGTACAATTTATGTGTTTTTAGGAAATCCATAAACATCTGCATACACCTGTAATTGATCATATTACATTTCTTCCCTTAAGAGGAATGGGCAAAGACTGAATGTAGCTGCAGAAAAATAAGAGTTGCTATTTGTAGACCTTAATTTGCAGTTTGAGAGATGTATATCCTAAGGATAAAATGTGGTATTTGCATTTTATGAATGTGTTAAATACTTAAAACAATAAGTTGTATGTATATATGTGACAGTTCCTAGGGCTATTTCATATGTTGTTAAATAATGAGAAAAATGGTGCAGACAATAGTATGTGGCCTGGGAGTTCAAACACTGCAGTCTGGAGAGGTGAGAAAACTTTCACCAAAGGAAGTAGGACCTGAGAAAAGTTGTGAAAAATGCTTGGATGTGGGTGGGCCATTATATGGTTCAAAGTCCTGGAAAGTTGCTACCGGCTTGTGAATGCTATCACACTGCCTTAGAACCATGGAACTTTTGGCTGTGCATGGCCACATTAGTTCCAGCCTTGTGGGACTCCTATCTAATAAGCTTCTGTATCACTGACGGTAGAATCTGTTCTAGATTAATAGTTCTGGTTGCCCTTCTTTCTCCAAGACATAGATCAATGCTATCACATGTCATATCCCTGTTTAGCTCAATCATAACTAGAAATTTGATTACAAGAGGTTTCATCTTCACAAAAACATAAAACCTCATGCTGTTCTGTCCATCCATTTCCCTTTAGAAGCCTTGTTCTTTAGCAGAAAACTAGCCTACATGTTCCATCTCTTCTAGGCACATTCTTTTTATTCTTGCTCTCCAAAAAACGCCTCTCTTTATACTGTTAGCTTTAGTGTGGCCCTCTCAAAACAAAACAAAGCTGTTTGTTCTTTGTTCTTGGGTTTGTGTCCTCTTGTATTTTGGTTTCCACTACTTGCTTTTTAGTCTTCTGCCTTCAGACACCTACCACTATTCTTGAGGCTCATGGCACTGAATTATATCCCTCTTCCATTTTCCATTGTCTTTTTGCCTACTTATTAAAGCTCTTTTATTCAAGAATATAGATTACTAAATCCTGTGCATTTGTGACTTCAGTGTCCACATAATAAAATCATCTGAAATGTTGCCTTTTTGGTTCTTTGGTCTTATGTTCATATTTCTTTTTTTTTCTCTTGGTCAACCATTTTTACCATTTTTTTTCCAGCCCCAGAAAAATACAGAGCTTCTGAAATACTGGCTTTAAATATCTAATTTTCCCATAACCATCATCTATTTTTCTAGCACATTTATTCAAATATCTCTATTGCTACAATTCTCCAAATACATTAACACTCTAGACTCACATATTTTTAGCAGTCAATATTAGTTAATATGTCAAAATATCTTATTGACAAAATAAAATCAATGTTTCCATGGAGTTCATGGAACTGGTAAAAAGTGATATTCATTATTTTTTTTTTAGTGCATGGACGTCAAATGTTAGATACCACACATTTTTTCTGATGCCTCACCTCTAATAAATGAAAAATTAATTACATTAATTTTTAAGTTGCATAAATAACTTTTAACTGTTATTACAATATTCTTAAAATTTGTATAATTAAAAAGAAAATCAGGGCACCTGGGTGGCTTATTTGGTTAAATGTCTGCCTTTAGCTTAGGTCATGATCCCAGGGTCCAGGGCTCTCCTCCTTCTCTCTCCCCCTCTGCGCCCCACCTCCCTCCCCCTGCTTGCATTCTCTCTCTTGTGCTCTCTTTCTCTCTTCCAAATAAATACATTGTTTAAAGAAATAATAATAACGATGCTTAGGAAAAGAAAATAAAGACCTAGAAACCACTGTATAGGAAAACAAAACAGCTATAACTCAAATCACCAAAATAATTTTATTTATTTATTTTTTACCAAAATGATTTTAATATAGCATTTGTCTCCTCATGGACTACGCACTGTGTTCAAATGTAATACTGTGTGTGAAAATAAATTATATGATTTTTTGCAAAATGCAAGATATACCAAATGTATTATTATTGCTAATTATTATTAGGTCAAGGAGAAATGCAAACTTAATCTAAATTAAAATAGAAGTTGGAGAGTTTGTCATATTAAATATATAAATCATGTTTACTGGCATGTTTGTGCATACATGTGCATACGTGTGGAGGTGTGTGTTTGTGTACCATGTTTGTTTGTTTGTTTATTGTTTTTACAGAGAGAAAGAGCATGAGCAGGAGTGGAGTCAGAGGGATAGGGAGAGAAAGAATCTCAAGCAGGCTCCACACTAAGCCAGATACAGGGCTCAATCTCAGGACTCTGAGATCATGACCTGAACCAAAATCAAGAGTCAGACATTTAATGGTGCCACCCAGGCACCCTTTCTTTGCCTGTTTAACATACCCTCTTAGGTGATCTTCTCATTTGGCAAAGGTATAAATTCAGTAATTATTCCGATAACTCTCAAATGTTTGTATTTATCCCTGAGCGCTTGACCTGTATTTCAAACTACTTATCTGACACCACAATTAGATCCTTCATATACCATTCAAACATACCTGTTAAAAAAGCAGAAGCTTGTGATTTTCTACCCTAATCTCTTCCTTAAACTCTTCTCTTTCTTTCCCACCTTAGCAAATGGCATCAAAATCCATCTAGTTATTTCTTCTGAAAGCAAAAGTGTAATTCCTTTCTTTCTTTTCCACACTGTGTCCAATCTTTTAGTAAATTCCGGGGACTGTATCTTGACATTTTTCCCCAAATCTGTTTATTCTCCATTTCCACTTTTTAAGTCTTAGTTCAGTTTACTGTCCTTTTGTTGCCTAGAAAATAGCTTATTAATTTTTTCTTTATGTCTATTTTTCTTTTCATAATATTCCCCACAAAATAGCAAATATGTTTTTAAATTAAATCTGATCATGCCATTTCTCTGCTTAAAACCCATCAATGTCTTATTTTATTATTAACAATATCCAAGCAGACTTCTTTTCATGACCTACAGATCACACATGCTCTGGTCTCTACCTCCTTCTTTAAATTCATTGCAGGCCCCTCCTGCAAGAGTTCACTATGTTATTGATACTCTTTCCTTTTAAAAGTTTAATGAGCCCACTGAGCTCTTTTTCAACCAGATTATTTGTAGTCATTGTTGCATCAGCATGAAAGTCTTCTTTTTGTAGGCTTCAATGTCAATGCCATGAAAGTTGCATTTCTGTCTTTCTCATTCATTGTTGATTTCCCAGCACCTAGAATCCTACCTGTTACACACACATTAGGTATTCCTCATGCATTGTTGAATTAGCTACATAATTACATTTTATCCCTAAGGTTTTTTTTTTTTTTAAGATTTTATTTGTTTATTTGACAGAGAGAGAGACACAGCTAAAGAGGGAACACAAGCAGAGGAGTGGGACAAGGATCCGCAGGCTTCCTGCCAACCAGAAGCATAATGTGGGGCTCAATCCCAGGACCCCTGGATCATGACTGGAGCCAAAGGCAGACGCCTGAAGACTGAGCCACCCAGGCTCCCCTATCCTTAAGGTTTTAGTTGCAATTTCCTTTCCACAGATGGGCTTTTCCTAAGCACCGATTCTAAAGTGCCCCAACCCAATAAGATTAAATTTCACTTTATCCCTTATCATTTTAATGGTATTCTATACCATTTTAATTTCCTTCACAGCAGTTTTCGTAATCTGCAATTATCTTGCTGACTTATTTCTTTGATTATTGTCTATATTCTTAAGTAGAATACAAAATCAGTGAAGGCATCTTCTGGCTTGTTTACACGGAAACTTTAGTGCCCAACACACAATCTGCACACACTAATCCTATATAAAATTTCCCAAGAAATATTACAAAAGAAAATTAACAAATAAATGAACAAAAAAGGCAATATGGAAGATTTCTGAGGAAAAAAGTAGGGAAGGTGAAATCAAACTGATAAAGTTTAACAAGTAAATATAAACAGTGTGTTGTTTACCCCATTAACATTACTTACAAAAATGCTAAATTGCACAGGTTCTTATGTTAACTCATCTGGAGAGTACAGTTTGTTCTTTCCTTTTATTTTTTCCCATCCATGACAAATGTTCCTCTAACCCATAGTCATCTTGGTAGAGAATTTTTCCTGTCTTTGATATGGAAATTGTCAGTGGTTTTTGGAAATTTAAATAGCTTAGATTAGTCAGGCAGTTTTTTTTTTTTCAATAAACCGGGAATGTATTTCCCCTCAGAATTTTATCTAAATGTTTCGTATGTTTGAACTTGACTCATATCTGTCTCTATGGTTTCTATAATTGTCAAACTTCTATAAAAAATATTATCTACCATAGTTTTGGGTCTTTAATGTAAGAAACAATCCATTTATCAAGAAGTACAAGAAATATGAATGTAAAGATCATGATTATTCCCCTTCCAGATCAAGAAATAGAAAATTACCAGCACGAAAGCAAGAAAGCAAGAAAGAAAGAAAGAAAGAAACTACCAGCACTACATAATCCTACAACCTTACACACTCTCAATTTCTATCCTTTCCCTTTTCCACTATAGTTTGGTTTGATTTAAAATTTATATTAATGGAATAATAAAATATGTATTTTTTGTGCCTGGCTTGTTTCTTACAATAGTAAGAATCATCCTTTTTTTATGAGTACAATATTTTTATTCTTTGTCATTACTGCTTTTTGTTACACTGGAAAGAGATATCACAATTTATCTCTTCCTTTCACTGTTGATGGAAATTGGATTTGTTTCCAATTTTTAGCTCTCATGAATAATGTGAAAGTTCTTCTACGTGCCTCTTGGAACATATGCAAACATTAAACATTTCTATTGGGAATATTTTAGTAATGGAATTGCTTTCTTATAAGGAATGCTGGTGTGCAGTTTTAGAAGATATTACTTAACAGATTACTAAATTCTTGGTATCATTTTAACATTAGCCAAAGAATATGAGAATTAGTTACTCCATGCCCTTGTCATCTCTTGGTACGAAAAGTCCTTTTAATTTTAGCTCTTCTAGTGGGTATGCAGTAGTGTCTTATTATGTTTTAATTTAATTTTCCTGATGATTTAGTGTGTTCTAAATTTCCATAGATTTGTTATTTGAATGTAACTCTCTTGTCCATTTTTCTTTTGTGTTGTGTGTTTTTTTCTTTCTTGACTTTGTATGTGTGTTTCCTTTATCCAGCATATAAGCCACTTCTCAGTTATATGTGTAGCAAGTATATTTGCTCATTTTTTGACTTCTTTTTAAACTTTCCTGATGCCATGTTTAGAGGAACACAATTTCTACACATTAAAGTGACTTGATTTATCATTTTCTTCCTTGTTGTTAAAACTTTTTGCTTCCTGTTTAAGAAATTTTTACTCAAGGGGTGTCTGGGTGGCTCAGTGGGTTAAAGCTTCTGCCTTCGGCTCAGGTCATGATCCCATGATCCTGGGATCAAGCCCCACATCGGGCTCCCTACTCAGCAGGGAGCCTGCTTCCATTCCTCTCTCTCTCTCTGCCTCTCTGCCTACTGCCTGTCAAATAAATAAATAAAATCTTAAAAAAAAAAAAAAGAAATTTTTACTCAAGATTGTGACTATATGATTTTAAATTCTTATCAAATGATACTGCTTTCCTTTTCATATTTATATCTACACTTTACTTGGAATTGTTTTTGTGTGTGGTGTGAGGCAGGGGTTAAGGTTTAATTTTTTTTTCCACATGGGTACCCAGTTAAGCCTGCACCATTTATGGTTTCTTTCCTTGCCATTGTGTTATAGGGCCACTTTGGCATAAATCTAATGGGTATATTTGTGGTCTCTCTATTCTGTTAAATTGTTCTATTTTTCTATCCTTGTGCCAATATAACATTAAGTTATTGCAACTTCATAGTGTTTTGATTTCAGTAGAAAAAAATCCCACCTTATTTCCTTCAAGAATGGTTAAACCATTTGGTTTTTTAAAAATATACATTTTTTGGAGCAGTTTAGGTTTACAGTAAAATTGAGAGGAAAATACAGAGATTTCTCATATATACCCCACCCCCGCACATGCATAGCCCTCCCTGTTGTGTACATCACTCACCAGAATGATATATATATATATTTTTTTACTAAGAATGAACTTAGAGTGACTCATTATAATCACCCAAAGTCTATAATTTACTTTGAGGATCACTTTTGATTTTGTACATTCTATGAGTTTGGACAAATGTATCCTGACATATATTTGTCATTATAATATCACAGGGTTTTTTTTTTACTGTCTTAATAATTCTCTATGCTCTGCCTAGTTATCTATTCCTCCCTTCCCCATCCTGGGAATCACTGATTCTTTTATTATCTCCATAGTTTTGTTATTCCAGAATGTCATATAGTTAAAATAATATAGTATGTCATCTTCTCAGATTGGCTTTTTTAATTTAGTAATATGTATTTAAAATTACTCCTTGTCTTTTTATGGGTTGATAGCTCATTTATTTTTAGCACTGCATAATATTCTGTCATTTGAATATATCACAGTTTACCTACTGAAGAATAATCTTGGTTATTCCCAAGTTTTGGTAATTATAATTTTTTAAAAGATTTTGTTTATTTTTGAGAGAGAGAGAGAGAGAGAGAGCGAACACATGCGCAAATGAGTGTGGATGGGGGTAGGGGCCGAGGGAGAAGCAGTCTCCCTCCTGACCAGGGAGCCCAATGTAGGACATGATTCCACGACTCTGAGATCATGACCTGAGGTTAAAGTACACACTTAACAAGCTGAGCTACCCAGTTGCCCAAGTTTTGGCAATTATAAATAAAGCTGCTATAAGCATCCATTTGCAGGTTTTTGTATTGATATAAATTTTGACTCCTTTGAGTAAATAACAAGAAGAATGTATATTCATTGCTTTATTGAGTGATGACTGAAGATCCTAGGTTGGAAATAGGAGGAAAAAAATTTAGCAAAGCAAATTTACTATTAAATTTCAAAGAGTTGTCTGTAATTATTTCATTTGTGTAGGCCATCCCTTGCCATGTTATGTACTATACACGTATTTCTAATTCTTGGACTGAATTTGAATGTTTAGATTAAATCTAAAAACCAGTGGTACCTAAGTTTGTATTTACCTTCATCTACTTCAAAACAAAGTTTAATTCTTCATTTTTATTCATACAATAATTAATTATTGATCGCTGCCTATGACACAGGCATTACCCTATATGACGGTGATACAGCAATGACCGAAACAAATTAAAATCTTTGCTTTCATGGAGTTTACATTCCAGGAGAAAGACATGCTAATCTCATCAAGGATGTCTTCTTAACAGAATGTTTCCCCTGGGAATCCTGTGCCTTATAGACTGGTGGGGCTGCAGTGCCAGGGAAAGTTAATGATATAGTGGATTAGACCCCTCCTTAAGAGTCCAGGACCTGGGGCACCTGGGTGGCTCAGTGGGTTAAAGCCTCTGCTTTCAGCTCAGGTTATGATCCCAGGATCCTGGGATCGAGCCCCACATCGGGCTCTTTGCTCCGTGGAGAGCCTGCTTCCTCTTCTCTCTCCCTGCCTGCCTCTCTTGCCTACTTGTAATCTCTGTTGGTCAAATAAATAAATAAATAATCTTAAAAAAAAAAAAAAGAGTCCAAGACCTGAGTTTGAATCCCAGCCTTATTATTATAACTTGTGGGGCCTGAGGAGTCTGTCCTGTGTGAGTCTCCATGTCTTCCCTAGGGATTAGCAAGACTAAATTCATAAGATTGTCAAAAGGAATTAAATTAGATGATAGACATGAAAAAATAATTTACAAATTTAAAAATTGTATATATACATCTATAAATCAGTTTAGGGAGATCAACTTCTTTATAATATTGACACTTTCAATATATAATCATAGCATTTCTTTTTATTTTGTGTATCTTACAAAATTTCTGTCCATGAAGATTAGTAATTTTCTGTGTGGGGGTATTGCACAGACTTTGCACCATTATTTTGAGTGTTTGGAATTTTTTATGCTGTGCAAGTAGCATCTTTACATATTTAAAAAAAAATCTTGTGGTTTTTCTTGTTTAAAAGTAAATACTCCTATTTCCTCATGGCCAAAAAGTCCTTTTCTGAAAGTATAATGGTAGGCAAGTTTGGAAATATGTAGACAATAAAGGTAATGCTGCATATTTTGAAGATAAAATTCACATAGTTTTTTATGTTGTTTATGAATCATTCATTCATTCAAATTTTAATGACTACCTTTCTTTTATCAGATGCCATGAGAGTCAAGTGGGGACATAAAACAGACCCAGTACAATGTAATTATTCTCCAGTAGAGGCATATATACAAAATACCTCTCTCTCTCTATATATATATTTTTTTTTTTCTTGCATGAAAATCACTTTAGAGCATACATGCATATAAATCACTCAAGGGAGAAACTGGAAAAAAAAAAGCTTAGCTGTACATGATCATATTTTTTTTTTAAATTTTAAATTTTTTTTAATAAATATATAAAGTATTTTTATCCCCAGGGGCACATGTCTGTGAATCGCCAGGTTTACACACTTCACAGCACTATGGTTAGTGCATGATCATATTTTTAAGATACAATCAACTTTTCTACTATTTTCAAATTAACTAAAAAATACTTTAATTCCCTTTTGCATTAATGAGAAATGCTTAATTTATGCTGTCCTATTAAAACTTGATTTCATTCTTACCTGGTAATTCTTGGAAATTTCTGCTCCTCAAAGTATTCCTGCATTCATGGGAATTTTTTGAAATTTTTTTTTATTTTTTGCAAGAATTTTTGAGAGCTACCTTTTTACTGAGAGTTGAGAATCCTGTAGTATCTCCTTGAAGATACAAATTTTTTTTGTGTGGTAAAAGAGAGCAGGAAGTAGGAACCAACTTTAATCCTATTGTAGAAAGTCTACTGTTTAATCTTCCTGTCCTCTAAAAATAAGGGCAAATCCCCAAACTAGCAAATTAGTTTTGCACTTTGACCTTGAATGCATCACATATTATCTGTCAATCATTAACATTATTTGTCATCCTAGAACATTTTATAGTAACATTTACATTTGATCTACTTCCTCTAATAAGGATTTTACCATGATTTTTATCAGGATTATTTTTACTAGTATGCCAAATGTTGTGTCTGGAAGAAACACAGAGATAGAACGCCTTGACTTTTTTTCTGTAGGCACAAGGGATGAAGGGCTGGTCGTCTCCATTCAGTCCGGAATTGATTTGGGCTAAGGGTGTGCTGGAGTCTGAGGTATGGTTCAGTTCACTTCTGGCTTCAAACTTCTCAAAAGTAAGAATTCTGTGGTGCTGTTTCTTGCTAGTGGGAATTTATTCTTTTTTTAAATTGAAGTATAGTTGGCACACAATATTACATTAGTCTCAGGTGTACAACATAGTGATTTGACAACTCTGTATGTTATGCCATGCTCACCATGTGCGTAGTTACCATCTGTCACCATGCAATGCTTTTATAATACAATTGATTATATTCCCTATGCTGTACCTGTCATTTCTGTGAGTTATTCATTTCATAAATGGAAGCCTGTGCCTTCCATTCCCCTTCACCCATTTTGCCCACCCCCATGCCCCAGCTCCTCTCTGGCAGTTAACCATTAGTTTGTTCTCTGTATTTATGGGTCTGTTTCTGCTTTTTAAACTTGCTTTGTTTTTTAGATTCCACATGTAAGTGTAACCATGCAGTATTTTGCTTTCTCTGACTTACTTCACTTAGCATAATACCTTCTGTGCCCATCCACGTTGTTGTAAATGGCCAGATCTCATTCCTTTTTATGGCTGTGTAACATTCCACTGTGTATAGGTATATACACACACAAACACACATTCCACATTTTCTTTGTTCTTTATGCATTCATCTATCAGTAGATACCTGGTTCACTTCCATATTTTAGCTATTATAAGTAATGCAGCAGTAAGTGTAGAAATGAAAATATCCTATTGAATTAGAATTTTAATTTTCTTTGGGTAAATACTCGGTAGTGGAATAACTGAATCATATGGTAATTTTATTTTTAATTTTTTGAGAAACCTCTATACTGTTTTCCACAGTGGCTGTATCAATTTATATTCCTACCAACAGTGTATGAGTATTTCTTTTCCCCCACATCTTCACTGATACTTCTTATTTCTTGTCTTTTTGATATTAGCTATTCTGATAGATGTAATATCTTATTATGGTTTTGATTTGCTTTTCCCTGATGATGATTGATTTTGAGCATCTTTTCATGTGTCTGTTGGCCATCTGGATGTCTTCTTTGGAAAAATGTCTTTTCAGGTCTTCTGCCGATTTTTTAAATCAGATTGTTTATTTTTTTGGTGTTGAATTGTATAAGTTTTTTATATATTTTGGAGATCAACCCTTATTGGATATCTTGTGCAAATAGCTTCTCCCATTGAGTATGTTGCCTTTTCATTTTTTTTTGATGGTCTCATCTATTTTGCAAAAGCTTTTTATTTTAGTATAGTCCCAATAGTTTATTTTTGCTCTTGTTTTTCTTGCCTGAGGAGCCATATCTAGAAAAATGCTGGTAAGGCTGATGTCAAAGTGATTATTTGTTTATGTTTTCTTTTAGGAGTGTTAAGTCTCACATTTTATGGTTTTAAGCCTCAAATTTAGATCTTTAATTTATTTTGAATTTGTTTTTGTGTATTTGAGTACAGTAATCGAGGTGAAAACAGTAATTGAGGTGAAAAACCGTCTGTTCTCTCCCCCTTTGAGATGTGTGCCCATGCACATGTCTCTTTGCCACCTCTGTGCTATTGACAGTGTTGTTAACTTAGCCTTAACAGGAACAATGCATTTTGTACATGGAACGGAGATACTTTTATACCACTAGACGAGTTTTCTGGGATATGTAACACTTCCTGGTATATATAAAGGTATTTGTCTACCCTGTAAAGGAATATTGATAGCAGTGGAATCAAACAACCATTGTTAGAAGATATTAGATAGATATTAGAAGAGAATAGAGATAGAAGATATTAGAAGAGAATAGCTTTCTTTTCTTTTACTGGGCTTCATTATAGAGATTTCTTGCTTTACTGCCATTACTTTTCTAGGTTGGTATATATTTGCACTCTGGTCAAATGTAGAAAATGAGTTCCAAATTATATGCAAACATCCAATAGGTAATATTAAATTATTTTCAATAATATTTTCAACAGGTGAAATGGTGTTTGCTGTTATAGACTGTTTAATTCCCCCCCCCAGAACTCATATGTTGAAACCCTACCCTTCTTCTTTCAGGTGATTATATTAGGAGGTAGGGCAGTTGAGAAATAAATAGGATTAAATGAGGTTATGAGGGCGGAACACTCATGAATGGATTAGTGCCCTTATAAGAGTCATGACAGAGCTTGCTTCCTCTCTCTGCTCTCCACCACTAAGAATACAGCAAGAAGTTGGCAGTCTATAATCCATAAGAGAGCTCTCACCAGAACACAACCATGCTGGCTGTATGATCTTGAACTTTCAGCCACCAGACTTGTGATAAATAAACTACTGTTGTTTATAAGCTACCCAGTACTTTTTTTTATAGCAGTCTGAATGGACTAAGATATTTGCCTTCCATTTAGTTGTATCATGACTGTTGTAAAACTGGACAAAAAATATTCCTAATCAGCAACTCAGTGCATTTGAAGGACAGTGTTACTTATTGGTTTCTTTTCATGTTTGAAATTATCTAACATCTACTTTGATCCACATAAGTCAATGTTCTGTGGCCTAGGTATAGGCATGGTACACACCTATGGTGGTATACACAGCAGATGGGTCTGTACATGATGCAAAGTTCTATCTAGAAAGGTAAGAGTCATTGCAGATGTGTTCCCTCCATCCTCACACTACAGATGAAATGAGGTGAAGTGACTTGCCAAGGTCATGAGACAGTGACACTACTGGCAGAAGCACAATATCATAGACACCAAAGTAGTGTTTTTCCACAGTATCTTTGGTGTGAAGCTGTAATGAATTGCATAGGGGAAGGCAGGAGTAGATGACATCAATCTTGATGTAATTCTCTACTTATATGACAGTTGACTCCACCAAGAAATAAAGAATGCTATCTGTTTTATTATTAGAAGTTGTGTGATTTGTGATTTTTTTTTTAAGATTTTATTTATTTATTTATTTATTTATTTATTTAATTTATTTATTTGAGATCACAAGCAGGCAGGGAGAGAGAGAGGAGGAGGAAGCAGGATCCCCGCTGAGCAGAGAGCCAGATTCGGGGCTCGATTCCAGGACCCTGAGATCATGACCAGAGCTGAAGGCAAAGGCTTCAACCCATGGAGCCACCCAGGCACCCCTGATTTGTGATTCTTAAATAATGTAGTTTTTTCTCAAAATCAGGCTCCTTTTGTTATCTATGAATTGTAGAGAGAAAGAGGAAAGTGCACAATAACTTTTATAAAATAAGTGGTAATAATTTGGCAAAAATGTATTCTGTACTTCATTTAAGCATTACTCCACTAGATAACATATAAAAACAAGAGGAACAGAATAAACCATCTGGGTTGAAGACTGTAGGAGGAGGCTTGGTTGGAAGCTTTTACATTAAATGAAAATATTTGTACTAGAAGACTTTGATTTTTGTATGCATGGTGGCAGGCAATTAGTTTCTTGGCTGTGCTAACTCATGTTTTTTAATTCAAAGCTAAATATCTGGCATTTGAAAGCACTCTTAAAAATGCAATATGTAGATGAACCTACTTAGAATACAGCAAACTAAAGATACTGGGTAAATTGTGAAAAATCTGTGCTTTTGAACCACTCTGACTTCTTTCCCTGCCCAAAACTCCCTTCCTTCTCCAATGTATTTCTTTAAAGGACTTATTTTCAAGCAATGAATTTAATGAGGGGTTTAATGAGGGGCCATTTAATTTAATGAGGGGTTACTATATGCTAGGTATTGTACTAGGTGACTTATACAGATTAATACATTTAACTCTCAGAAAAAAACAACAACAACAACAACAAACTCAGAGAGAAGGTTAGTTGGACCTGCCATGAAACCTTTTCTTGATGTAGAACCCACTTGAAACTGACAACTTAAACCTGGCATATTTTGTTCCAAAATCCAAAAAGACCCACCAAGCACTGTGCGTCTTTCTTTGCAGTAAGTGATAGAAGTGTAAGACAGATAGAAGTGTAATAACAACCTTCTCTCACTTTCTAAGAAACATCTTGACATTTCATAGATACTGGACTTTCAAATACTTCACCAGTGTGGCAGACCTCTGAAACTTCTCAGGCTTAGCGTCTACCCTCTGACATACATGGGTCTTACAAGGCATCTGGGTTCTTGTTCCTGATTTCCAGGTGCTTTTGTTAAAACATCATCAATATAATGAACAGGCCGGTATAATATCTATGTCACAAAAAGACTATAAAGAACAATATGATGGTAGAAGGCCTGAGGCAAAATGGTAAAGATATGTTGTGAATTAACTGCTTCTGATTATCTTTGTTAGATTAAAAAAATAGGTTAATTCAATAGCTGTGAACTAGCAGCTGGGGACTGTAGTGATTTTTTCTAATCCTCAACTACAGATTAAGTTTGTGGTAATGCTCATTCTCCAAGACTCGAAGACCTATCAAACTTGTATTCCAGCCAAATGGGCTATTTAAATGGACGTGTGGTGTAAATAACTTCCCCTGTTAAGAATCTGTTATAGAGCTAATTTTTTCACTTGTCCCGGGCATGTGGAATTACTTTTGGTTTGCTATGCTTTGAGGAGGGCGGGTGGGGGGGAGAAAGAGTGAGATGAGGGGAAGCTTTATTGAAAGCAGAGAAAATAGCTACATGGGAAGGGCCCTCTGACAGAAGCTGAGACTTTGAGGGGAGCTGGAGCCAGTTCTCGGCATCCAGCAAGGAGTGACCTGGGAGGATACATACATGTCCTGAATTCTACTCCTCCTCCACCTTCCCAAGGTGCTGGTGCTTCCGGTGGTCAAACCAATAAGAAATCAGAGTGGGTGGCAGCGATGGGGGTATGCCGCAGAAATCAGCCTCCTGGAGAACAAGCAGAATAGATAAGTATGGAGAGACTGTGATGGGTAGGGAGATTGATTAATGAAAATAGTCAAAATACAGGCCTCTTACAATTCAAGTACATTGATGCTATTTACGGCGGGGGGGGGGGGAATGAACAAAAGCTCTAAAATGATCAAGTGCATAGCATCTAACAAATTCTTTCAAACATGGATTTTGTTCTGTATTTTGCTGACTCTACTATTACATATCACTTACATGTTACATGGAAGTTCAGCTGAACTTCTTCTCCAGTTTTGAATTGTTATAGTTGGGATCACCCCTTCTATTCCTCTGATTCTTTCTTTGAAGTTGGTCACTTGAGCCCCTTCATACAGAATGGCTACATTTTACAGCATTTATGTCCAAAATACCAAAAAATAAATAAATAAAATCAAAGTATCTGATTTCCAAGATTCTATTGGTGAGTAAACATCATTCCACTGAGGTTCATCTCCATTAAAAAACTGCTCATATCTTCTTTTTTTCCTCAAGTACTGACGGGGGAGTATTTCTGTTCTTTTCTTTGGGGAGATGAAAATATTTGGAAGTACCTTATCTCGATCCCAGCCATTTTGTAAAAGAATTATATTTGCTTGTTATTATTTTCTGTGTCATGAAATCAAATAATTACCTTCCTTATAGCAGCAACAGCTGTTTTTAAAACCATTTACTTGCTTCTACAATAGAGTACTTCTAATTTTTTTTTCACGTCCAAAGATGTGCATTTTACATTTACATGTTGGAAGGAGCTCGTGCCAACAAAGTGACTATGGAATGGAGACGTTTCTGTTCAGTCTTGTGTTTCTGGGTGGGGTTTTGAGCCAACAGAGTTTGAAATACCAAGATCATATATCTGGAATCTAATGTATAATTATTTCTGAATCAGAAATAAGTTCTAAGTAATAAGTTAATTTGAGATTCCGAATATGTTAAGAAACACAATAAAACACTACCTCTTTAATGTTTCCATTTCAAAGAAAATCCTCCACCAATCAAATGTTGTTTGCCTCACATTGAATTCTGAACAGTGCAGGGGGATTGCCATTCCAAAAGAAAGATATTCCTAAAACTGGCAAGAATCCCCATTCTCTTCTGAATGTATGTAGGATACAGTTTAAAAGTTTAACAACTAAATGAAAATTTAAAGGAAACATTATAAAACTTAGAACATTTATTTCTTCCTTCATTGTTTTAGGGACTTTGGACTACAAGAAAAGGAAATCAGCCATGGTAAAACATCTGGTTGAGATTTGTTAGTTTTTTATATTTTAAGCTTTCCAGCTTTCCTTATTTGAATGAATAATATTTAAGTGGAATAACTATTACTGTTCATAATGCTGATCTTTCAAAAGAGAACATCTCATTGTTTATGGAACCTGAGGAATGTGGGAAACTGTTTGTCCTTCAGTTAACTTGCTCAAACATTTCTGGTCAACATTGCATACCCCAGCAGGAATGGTGTGGTTTACAAAGTTGATTTTCTAGATTTCAGTGACTCAGACTCTCTCCTCGACCATACTCAAATTCAAAGTGTCTGTCAGAACATGGAACTCTTGTCCAGTAAGTGCACCCCTTGGAGAAAGGAATCTGGGCAAGGTCTGATAAAATTGTAAATAAAACACAGGAGTTAGTTACACCAGAATAGGCTCCCACAGGAATAAAATGCTTGCTTATCCCCTCAGGGGAAACCACAACTATTAGAGACAAATAAAATTTGGGTTTGTTTTTAAGTGAAGACTATTCTTATTTGACTTTTGTTACATGGGAGTATGAATTTACAAAATGTGGAACAAATGGAAAAATTCACTTACCATCAATAGCAGTTTTTGCATATCTATTCCACGTGAAAAGTAAATAGAAAAATGATGAAGCTAATTTCCAAAATTACCACCAATTTATGTGTTTTAGTGAAGGTCAATTGGTAGGTTACTCCTTAGATAACAGAGCACTTAAAAAAACTTGTTGTTATGGCAAATTTTAATTATATAAAAAAGTAGAGAGAATAGTATAATGACATTTCATTACTCTTTTATCAAGCTTTAATAATCTTGGGCAGTGAATTAATTTTTTCTATCATAGTTTCAGAAATTTTGAGACCTGTTAGTCTTTAAGGTATCAGTCTAATATGATGACAATAATTTACTTTTGAGCCACATCTGTAAATTAAATTAGAAATTAATTTAAAAAAGAAATTAAATGAGTTGACCAAAGTTACCCAGTGGCAGAGCCAGAAATAGACCCCTGTCTATTTCAAACTGACATTTTAGTAGTATAAATTGGGAAATCTTTTTTTGTTTGTTTGTTTTTGAGTCCTCAGTTGTTAAGCTGAAAAATGGGAATAATAATCATAATTTGTTGCTTTGAGTGAAAGCCATGTAAAGAACCTAGGTCCGTCCCTGGAAAGTAGTAGGTCACCCACAGATACTGGCTCCTCTCTCTTCCTCCTCAGACTCTAGTATCCTTGGTCACACATGGTAAGAAGAACCACTCCATTCAGCCCTTTGAGACCACCATGAGTTTGAAACCTTGACCCTGGTGAAAAAGGTCTCAATCAGAAGTAACGGATTTACAGGGGAATGGTTGAGAAGCACAGGAGTCTTAACTCAGAAAAGAAGTTGGAAACATTAACAGAATCACGAGATCTCAGAGATAGGCCATCTGGAGTGTAAAGCCAAATCCCAAAATGCAAACAGCTATGTGAACTACATATCTTCCACAGACTGACATTCTGGCTGGAGCACTGTTCTTGTTTGTCTGAGGGGCCAGATACTCTTTGGTGGAATTATGGGCAGAACAGAGTTGATGAGGTGAGTGACTAATACTGAAGGGGAATACACAACCAAAGGCAAAGGGGAAAAGGGAGAGGTAGTGCTAAGATCAAGAACAGAGATCAATTTTTATTTCTCTCCCATGTGTTTTTTAAAAATGCTAACTAAAAGAGTTTTGGACTTTGATTGTTGCCTCTTATTTATGCATGAATTCTTTATGTAGATGTCAGGTGGTGGTACAGCTTCTTAAAAAGTTAAAAGCATGTGGAAGCTAACACCTGTGCATGTGTGGAATCTTCACTGGTATTTTTATTCCAGGCCAGGGACTAAGGTTCCAGTAAATGGGGCTTGCCTGAAACACTGATGTGCTAAACTGCTTTTATTCAAGTGTACTAGGACCATTTGTCCACTGACTTCCTTTGAAGATAAAGTTAGACAATAAGTTAAAGTTTTATGTTTCTGTTATAGCAATCCTCCTGCTTTTTAAAATATTACTTTTCTGTGTTTTTTTAATTTTTATTTTTAAAATTTCATTTTTATGAGAAGTGCTTATTAGGTAATAATCTATTTGGCCTGACTTATGACTTCAAACTGTCTGATATTATAAAAATTGGATCACTTTGGGCCATTTTCTAATTCCACAAATAAAAAACATAACATGTCTTAAAATAATGTCACCCAATAAATCAAAATAACTTAAAATCTGACCAAATATTTTCTAAATTCTTCCTGGTTTAACACATGTGTGTCTTATCAAATCTCAAATTCTGTAATAGTCCCTGCACATACCTAAAGAATGCTGAATTTAGGCTGCTATTTAGTCAACTGGTAGAAAAGATATTACTATTAATGAAGTTTATTGTTTTAGAAACACAAACCAGCATCTAAGCAATATCTTAGTCAAAGCTGACTCTTGCAGCATAAAATACTTTAAATCAGACAACAGGATTTTTGTGAGACTCGAACACTTACCAGAGGAAAGAAATTTATCATTTTTTCTTTCCATAGTTACAGTTCAAAATACATGTGAGGCAATTAACAATCACTAACATACTTTTCTGGTGTAGTTATTCTGATTAACTTCCTCTACTTGGAGCGTAACCTTAGGGAATAGCTCTCAAAATGCTATATTTGATTGGAGAAGGGCAACACGTGGATCAAAGGACACGGATTCCATCGTTGCCATTTAGCCGTACATTGCTCGTCACATCTGATGGAGGAGCCACAGAGAAACACACGTGAGTTAGGGATAGGAAAGTGAGCGTCAAGGATTGGAAAAGCATGCATGGTACATTGGTTTCACTTAATTCATGTTTGTGCCTTTGGATGGTCTTGCTAGGATAGTAACATTTCCATGATTTCCTCTGTTCCTTGATTTTCTCAATTGCTGTTCCTCAATAGCAACTGAGGAACAGAGGAATAGATATATTATATATATATATATATATATAATCTAATAATGGCAATTATTAGAATAAATCAAGACATTTATTCTAATGCCTAGTATGAATTTATTCTCCTATAAGTTTATATACTTTGCTATTTGTCCTGATCTTAGGGGACTAGTGAGCTACACGTCACACTTAAAAACTTGTTTTGTATTCTTTTGATCCAATGCACTAATTTTCTTACTCAACCTCACACCAAGACCGAATTAAAATGAAAACAAGATTTCTTTTGGCTACTGAACCATTTCCTAATAAGTACTGATGTTGAGGACAGGAGGCAAATTACATCACCACTTCTGTTTATTTTACTGTACTATTTCCAAAGCACTATGCTTATTCATTCAGGTACAGCATGCCAGAAAGGAAGGGTGGTTCCATCTGTGAAAAACTGATAATCCAATATTTTCTTAGACTAGAGACTAATGAGTGAATGAAGATAATTCTGAATATTTATAAACACGTATATTCTAGATTTTGACAGGTGATTTGACTTAACTCTTCCCAAGAAGCCAAGTAACCACTTGATATATTGAGCACTAAAAAGAGGGAGACTAAGAGTCCCATTTCAAAGAAAGCTACAATACAAGCAACTTCCATATGTCTTCCCCTCCTTTTTTCTTTTTTCCAGGTCAAAAATATTTATCGGTCATTTCTACCTTCACCAATTTAACATGAATGAATATGATGCTATTGGATGAGCATTGATACAATGAAATACTATAATGTTAGACTGCATATCATTTTAAAAATACGTTAAATACTTAAAAACTCAACTCTTCAAATATGTGAAACAAAACTACTTAGTTTTACATTGATGTATTTCTAAATGTGTCATCTTTTTATTTTATTTTTTTAAAGATTTTATTTATTTACTTAAAGAGCGAGTGAGAGAGAGAGAGAGTACCAGCGGGCAAAGCAGAGGGAGAGGGAGAGAGAGAATCCCCAGCAGGCTCCATACTCAGTGTGAAGCCAGATGTGGAGCTCGATCTCACAACCCTGAGATCATGACCTGAGCCAAAATCGAGACACTGGACATTCAACACACTGAGTCACCCAGGCATCTCTAAGTGTGTCATCTTTTTAGAGAGCAACTAATAGACTTGGAAAATATATCATTACTTTTGGTCTCTAGCTTACTTCCTCTGTGTATGTATATATAAATGTATATAAACAAATATGCCTATATATTGTAAATATCCTAAATATATTGTCAAAAAATGTGAAGGTTATTTTATGCTCTCAACACAAAATATACACTAAATGTTTCAAATTGATTTTAATATATATGTGAATTTAGTGAAATCAGAGCTGAAAAGACTTATGTAGTGTTGTAGAGTCAGTTCTGATCCTTCTTTGTCTAACAAGTAAAGTGTACTGTTTCTATGGAAACTGCATTTGGAGAGAATAACTAGTATTTTAAGTACAAAAATATCCATTGTATCATAAAGTCAGCAGAATGATTTACTCTATAGTGATAGAAACAGTATAACATTTAAAATCTATTTTGCATAGCATATATTTTATGGTTTAAAACTAAGTTTCAAGAGGATTCTTTTGTTATTAAAATGAATGGTAAACTGAATGTTCCTCCAAAAGTCTATTATGTATTACATTTAAGAAAAATATTTAAACTTATGTATAATACTGGTAGTACATTGTGAGAAAATGTACCTTTAACCAAAATTGGCTGAGTGGTAACACCATAAAGGAAACAAAACACAAAAAACCAACATTACGCAAAAAAACACTATTTTTGTTGAGATAACCCTTACAGGTGATTTTTAACAGAATAAAATTGACACAGATGTTTTTATATAATTAGATTGCATAGCATTTGGTCTTTCATTTAGTCAGATATTACCTATGCTCTGTTCAATTTATATGACCAATTGCATTCATGATGTACCACAGAAGTGCTCATTCAATTTCTGTATATTTTATGACACTTCATAGAATATAAAGTAATTATCTCCTTCAGAGTCAATGCAATTGCATCTTTGCAGCCCTGCCCAAGCTTTTTATAGATTAGATCGCTCTTTTGTCTAGGGTAGCCACAACTCCATATTAGACTTGAGGAGATAGGTTCTGAGGGTCAATGAGTAGCAGTGATGAGCTTTTTTTTTTATTGTTTCTCCCAGAAGCTAATATTCACCTCTCAATGTATGTCCAGATCTTCAGAAGTTGAGAGGAGTAGCATTAGCTGGCTGACAAAACAAGGAGAGGTTTGTTAACTAACATTTGAAGGAGCCTTCCTTCCTTGGGTCTTCCATCAGCTTTGAGCAAAATTTTAAGTAGTCATTTTCATATCACCTTTGTCCAAAGCCTATAATATATAGTAACAGTATATCAGGCTAATCTCTTCATCTTCCATCTACTTTCTACTTACTTTTTTCCTCCTGGTTTATTAATAATGTGTTGGGAGAGGGGCTCTGTCAAATTCCATGAAGTCTTTTCCTACTCAGAATAAAACTGACATCAAGGCATGTTATCAGCCAAGATTTTTAGGTTAAGGGGCTTCACACAAACCCCTATACTGAGACAAGAGTCCCAACATGAGCACTGATGTTATGTGGGACAGCAGTTCTTTGACTTAAAACATATCATCTGTCTTTGTGAGGGTAATTCTTAATGAACCACATGACTTAGCAGGGTATTATACCAAAATAAGCCACAAAACAAAACAAAGCAAAAGTTATGATAATCACTTACCTTCAGGAAGCTTACATTGTAGAATATGTATGAGAACTCAAAGTCCCCTTGATTTCTGAGTTACAAGCTTTATTTTCTAAATCTGTGCCCCTTGGTAAAGTGAGATAGTTAGATTCTATCTGTTGCTATTTGTGTTTTATATTGAAGAAGGGAATATAATAAAAAAAGTTCATAACTTTTAAAAATAGTATATTATATAGAAAATAAATCTGTTAGTATTAGAAGTACTGAAAAAAATATAAAGACAAATACATTAATTATTCAGGGTGTCCCAATTCAGAGGCAAAAACCTTTAATTTTTCTTTATACTGTATGTACAATTCTATATCCTGCTTTTTTCCAGTTAACATTATGTTGTGAAGATTTTTTCAGGTCATAATTTTTAAGTGTAGTTAAAAACTGGATAATACTTCATTAGATGTATATTATCTTAACTCATCCAACCACCAATATATTATTAAGTATTTGGATTGCTTCCAATTGGGGGTGGTTGACTACTATCAAAAACACAGTAGAATGCAAGCTATGTGAGGCAGTATCTGTGTTTTTCTTGTTCTCTGCTTTATGCCTAGTACATAGAGCAGGGAACCAATGCTGACTTAATAAATGAAAGAATGAACCAATACATAAACCTGAATATCTCTTCTTAGAGATTCTATGGAGACTAGATTTCTACTTCTCAAATTAAAATGGAAAAAGATTATATGAATTCATAGTAGTATTTACAACTTAAGGGTGATGTCACCACCAGAGCAGAATAGTGCAAAATATCTGTAAGATAAAATGTTGACAGGAATGAAGTGATGCTGAAACCCAACAGGGTAAGAAAACACATAGACAATAAAGGGGACAAGTAAGGGGACAATATGGGAATTTGCCAGGCAGATTTTGGGCATAATTCCAAGGTCAGGGACTATAGAACCTAGGGAAAAGTAACTAACTGAATCCCACTCAGGATAGCTGATGACAACACTGGCATTGAGGTGAGAATAGCACTCTGATGGCAGGACTCTGATAGGAAAGCTTCCAAAATGTGTGTGGAATAAGGTAAGCACACAGTGCTAGAATGTGATGGTTCTCACATCTGGCTTCACATTGCAATCAACTGGGGGATTTGAATACTGAAGTCCAGCTCCCAGAATTCTGATTTAATGGTTTGGTGATGGCCTGAGTATTGGGATTTTTAAGTTATTGCTCTAAATAACCAATTTTGGTTTATCAATGGAGGGTATACCATCTTCACCTCAAAAACAAAATGTCTAGTTGGACATTGCAAGTGGAGGGCTCCTGTAATCAGAAATATCTTTATTTCTGGTCCAACCCACCAGTGTTTATGAGTTTAAGAAACACATTCCAACTACAAAAGTATTCATCTTAGGCCAATTTTTTAATTAAAATTTTTAAAAAAATAAACAGAAAACCAAAAATCGTGAAAGTCAACAAGTTTCAATGAACAGAGTTAATAAAAGAAACAGAAGAAGATATTAAAATAGAATATCCTTAGAGAAACATAATAAGATACCATATCTGCAAAATAAACAAACCAAGAAACTAAAACATTTGCTTTAAAAAACATTACCAAAATGAAAAATGTGATTGCTTCAGTTAAAAATAGATTACCATTAGAGTAGATTAAGTAACAGGAGAATGGGCACAAAGGAAGACTGAATTAGCTATTCGGAAGATCATGCCCAAGTACGTACCCCTATTGGGTCTCAACATCACTTCATTCATGTCGCCATTTTATCTCGCAGAAATTCTGCATGTAAGAAGTAGAAAATCTAGAGAAGTATTTAGAATGTGGATTCTAATATTAGAATATTAGAATTATTAGAATATTAGAAATGTGGAGGATAGATCCAAAAGTTTCTGTATTCATCTGAGGAGAACTTTCCAAAAAAAAAAAAAAAGACAGAGAAAAAGAGAAAGAGAGAGATCTAAAATAAAATGAAAGAGAGAAAATTTTCTAAGAAATTTAGGCAAAAAATATCCCAGACTTGAAGAGAAAAATACATTTTTAGCTTAAAACGGCTCACCTGGTACCAGATGGGGTTAATGACAAGGCCTCCCACACAAAGATATCCCAGTAAAGCTTCAGAATTCTAAACCTCGGGAGAGAATCCTGAAAGTAATGAGAAAAACATAGGTAACCTACAAAGAAAAGAAAGATTAGTGTAAGATGCCCTTAAAATTTTAAAGGGAAATTATTTTAGACCTAGAATTCTTTGATGAAAAATTAAACTCTGATTGAAAAATAAAAATATTTTCATATAAGGCAAAACCATGAAAGGAGAGGAGTCATTTTCTGTATTAAAAAAAAGAGAGCAAGCATGAAGAAAATATGAAAAAAATTATCTTTATACTTTTAATAAATTTTCAAATTTTATATACTATAAAATATTTCAGAATTTGACGAATCAGCAACTGTAGCAGGAGTTCTTAGCATATTTCCCTGGACTATAGCTTCCTCCCCATGTTTATATCTGTTTTCTGAATTTCATAAATTCATTAATATATCTTATCTGTTGATAAATCCACTATCATCTTCTATGCTCTTCACTATTAGGGATTGTTTCCGCTCTGAAAATTAATTCCTGCCATATAATATGCTCTCAAGAGGGAAGGAGTCCATTATTTTGACCTAAAACTCAGAATCTTTAGATACCTTAATCAAAACACCTGCATTAACGTAAGTAAATCTGTGATTGCTATTTGGCCAGAGCTCATATTGTCACCTGCTCCTTGTATTCTTAGGTCACTCAGATGCCTAATTTCAATATTTTGTTCTCAGAAAATGATGATTTTCCTGCATGGTACAACTCTTAAGCACTTATGATGTTGATGTTTTTATCTTGGTAAATATTTCTTAATATGATGATAGTACTCTTTTCTGACTCAAAATGCAATTTCACAATTTAAAAAATAGACCAAAGATTATTGCTGTACATCTTTCTACAAAACTGAACATGCTATAGTGCCATTGGCACTTTTGAATATAGAGATTGTGAGTGTAGTCACAGTGATGGCTAATGCTGGCCTTCATGAATCTGTTTCTCACCACTGAATTTTCTCCCACTTACCCAAAGAAATTCCAGAATATATAATAAAATCCTCTCTAGTTTTATGTGAGATGGAAGAAGAATATTGCAATAAAGATTTTACAGATAGATACATTGGAAGATAAACTATTATTTAGTTCTTATTGTTACATTAACAATAAAACAAAGCCTTATACCAATATTGACTCACTAGATTATCACAAATTTTTGATAAGAAGTCATATTATGAGAGTTCATTCCTCAGGAATAGGTATTTTCTCAGGCATCTATAAGATGTTTAAATCTCCCTACACATATTAAAAATATTGAATGCATTCTGTAACAGGTGCCATGTGACTTGGTTTACCATAGCCTCAAACAATCTTGTAATGAAGGTGTAGTCCTTATCCCCTCGTGTGAGGTGGGGAAATGGAAGCTTAAGGAGATTGGACAGCAGAGATGGGATATTAACCTAAGCTTAGTTGTCTGTGATCTTGCTATGTTCTACTGCCTCTTTGAAATTGAATGTATTGTCTGTTTTACATGTCTGATTAGAAACTTCTCAGTGAGACTATTCTTGAAAAGCTTTAAAGAAGCTGCTAAGAAATTTCTAGGAATCCCATGTGAGTTTCAGCTCATAGACAACTATGTTCATGAATCATCATCCAGATTCAGGTCTCCTTTTGAAATCGTCTTTCTTTGTTACTCCACAACATCAAAGCCATTGCCAAATTCTATTTTTTAATATCTGAATGTCTGTCCTCTGTAAAAGACAGATTTTGTGTCCTGTGAAGAAGTACTGTTTTGTGAAAGTAGGCACATTTGGCATAATTTTTTTCTTGTGTTGAGAAAAGTGCTTTGCATAGAGGAATTACTCAATAAACATTTGTTAATAATGCAGTGACATTTTTCTTACCTATTTCCTCTTTCAACTCTTACTGATACCAAAACAGATGGATCCTTCTTCACCTGGGCTGCTAAGTACAGTCACCTTCCCTTGGCTGACCTTTCAGTTTTCAGCCTTTTCCCATTTCCTCCCATCTGCAACTATATTGCTGTCCCATGGTCCTTGCACTCACTACTTGGTAGGAACACTATTCTCCTAGAAAGCCACATTGCTTATTCCCACACCTCTCTTGGATCTTGGCCTAATTGTCTTCCTATCAGTGAGAATAATTATTTAAAATAGTAGTCCTTCTCCACCCATGGCTCCCTACATGATTATTGAAAAATTTTCCTCTGTTTAAGGTTCAGCTTAATTCCTTAAGGATAGCTTATAAGGTAAAACCAGTGGGATTCTAACACACATGATCATAGATGTGTGTGTTTGGGGGAGGGAGCAAATGTGTAAGGCCTAGGAGATAATTTTGAGAACTGTGACTCTTACTGTGAATAAGATGAGGAGCTATTGGAGGATAGAAGTGAATAGAGAGGTTGGTTAGAAGGATTTTTACTGCTCCAGGTGAGAAAGAGACAGAGAATGGTGTGTTGGAAATGGGTGTTAACAGAGGGAGAAATGGATAAGCTTAGCCAGTGAAATTGATGTAGCGCGTGAAAGAGAAAACTCACAAATGTAGGGTGTGAAAGAGAAAACTCACAAATGACCTTAAGGATTATGGCCTGAGGAATATGAATGGTGGAATTTTCATTTACTAAGTTGAGAAAAACTTTGGAAGAACAATTTTTAATGAGAAGATCAAGATTTCAATTTAGGACATGTTAGATTTGAGAAGCCTATTTGATATTCAAGTAGAAACTGATTGATAGCCAAATAGAGGGTCAAGTGGGCAGTTGCCCATTTTTTGACATGATTATCTGTTTTGTGTGTGTTGAGTTTGAGAAGTTCTATAGATCCTGGATATCAGCCTTTTGTCTGTACAGTCATTTGCTTCTCCCATTCCATGGGTTGCCTCTTTGTTCTGTTGACTGTTTCCTTTGCTGTGCAGAAGCTTTTGATCTTGATGAAGTCTCAAAAGTTCATTTTCGCCTTTGTTTCCTTTGCCTTTGGAGACATATCTTGAAAGAAGTTGCTGTGGCTGATATCAAAGAGGTTACTGCCTATGTTCTCCTCTAAGATTCTGATGGATTCCTGTCTCACGTTGAGGTCTTTTATCCATTTCGAGTTTATCTTTGTGTACAGTGTAAGAGAATGGTCAAATTTCATTCTTCGACATATAGCTGTCCAATTTTCCCAGCACCATTTATTGAAGAGACTGTCTTTTTTCCACTGTATATCTTTTCCTGCTTTGTCGAAGATTATTTGACCATAGAGTTGAGGGTCCATATCTGGGCTCTCTACTCTATTCCACTGGTCTATGTGTCTGTTTTTATGCCATACCATGCTGTCCTGGTGATCACAGCTTTGTAGTAAAGCTTGAAATCAGGTAACGTGATGCCACCAGTTTTGTTTTTCTTTTTCAACATTTCCTTAGCAATTCAGGGTCTCTTCTGGCTCCATACAAATTTTAGGATTATTTGCTCCAGCTCTTTGAAAAATACCATTGGAATTTTGATCGGAATGGCATTAAAAGTATAGATTGCTCTGGGCAGTATAGACATTTTAACAATGTCTATTCTTCCGATCCAAGAGCATGGAATGGTCTCCCATCTTTTTTTGTCTTCTTCGATTTCTTTCATGAGTGTTTTGTAGTTCCTCGAGTACAGATCCTTTACCTCTTTGGTTAGGTTTATTCCCAGGTATCTTATGGTTCTTGGTGCTATAGTAAATGGAATCGATTCTCTAATTTCCCTTTCTGTGTTTTCATTGTTAGTGTATAAGAAAGCAACTGTTTTCTGTACATTGACTTTGTATCCTGTCACATTACTGAATTGCTATATGAGTTCTAGTAGCTTGGGGGTGGAGTCTTTGGGTTTTCCATATAAAGTATCATGTCATCTGCGAAGAGAGACAGTTTGACTTCTTCATTGCCAATTTGGATACATTTTATTTCTCTTTGTTGTCTGATTGCTGTTGCTAGGACTATGTTGAACAAGAGTGGTGAGAGTGGGCATCCTTGTCATGTTCCTGATTTCAACAGGAAGGCTGTGAGCTTTTTCCCTGTGCGGATGATATTTGCTGTGGGTTTTTCATAGATAGATTTTATGAAGTTCAGGAATCTTCCCTTTATCCCTATACTTTGAAGTGTTTTAATCAGGAACGGATGCTGGATTTTTTCAAAAGCTTTTTCTGCATCCATTGAGAGGACCATGTGGTTCTTCTCTCTTCTTTTATTGATTTGTTCTATCACATTGGTTGATTTATGAATGTTGAACCATCCTTGCAACCCAGGTGTGAATCCCACCTGGTCATGGTGGATAATCTTTTTAATGTGCTGTTGGATCCTATTTGCTAGGCTCTTGTTGAGAATCTTAGCATCCATATTCATCAGTGACATTGGTCTGAAATTCTCCTTTTTGGTGGGATCTTTGCCTGGTTTGGGGATCAGGATAATGCTGGCTTCATAAAAAGAGTCTGGAAGTTTTCCTTCTGCTTCAATTTTTTGAAACAGCTTCAGGAGAATAGGTGTTATTTCTTCTTTGAAAGTTTGGTAGAATTCCCCCGGGAATCCGTCAGGTCCTGGGCTCTTGTTTTTTGGGAGCTTTTCAATCACTGCTTCAATCTTGTTACTATTGGTCTATTCAGGTTGTCAATTTCTTCCTGGTTTAATTTTGGAAGTTTATAGTTTTCCAGGAATGTATCCATTTCATCTAGGTTGCTTAACTTATTGGCATATAACTATTGATAATAACTTCTGATGATTGTTTCTGTTTCCTTGGTGTTAGTTGTGATCTTTCTCTTTTCATTCATAATTGTATTAATTTGGGCCTTCTCTCTTTTCTTTTGGATTAGTTTGGCCAATGATTCATCGATCTTATTGATTCTTTCAAAACAGCCAGCTTCTAGTTTCATTGATGCGTTCTACTGTATCTCTAGTTTCTATCTCATTGATCTCTGCTCTAATCTTGATTATTTCCCTTCTTGTGTGTGGAGTTGGCTTAATTTGTTGTTGATTCTCCAGTTCTTTAAGGTGTAGAGAGAGCTGGTGTATTCTGGATTTTTCAATTTTTTTGAGGGAGGCTTGGATGGCTACGTATTTCCCACTTAGGACCACCTTTGCTGTATCCCATAGGTTTTGGGCCGAAGTGTCTTCATTCTCATTCGTTTCCATGAATTGTTTAAGTACTTCTTTGATCTCCTGTTTGATCCAAGTATTCTTAAGTAAGGTAGTCTTTAGCTTCCAGTTGTTTGAGTTCCTTCCAAACTTTTCCTTGTGATTGAGCTCCAGTTTCAAAGCACTGATCTGAGAATATGCAGGAAATAATCTCAATCTTTTGGTATCAGTTGAGCCCTGATTTGTGACCCAGTATGTGGTCTGTTCTGAAGAAGGTTCCATGTGCACTTGAGAAGAATGAGTATTCTGTTGTTTTAGGGTGGAATGTTCTGTATATATCTATGAAGTCCATCTGGTCCAATGTGTCATTCAATGCTCTTGTTTCTTTATTGATTTTCTGCTTGGATGATCTGTCTATTACTGAGAGTGGTGTGTTAAGATCTCCTACTATTAATGTATTACTATTGTAATACATTACAATAATGTAATGTAAAGTAATGTATATATTAATGTATATACTATTAATGTATTCATATCAATATGCTTCTTTATCTTGATTAATAGTTTTCTTATGTAATTGGCTGCTCCCACATTGGGGGCATAAATATTTACAATTGTTAGATCTTCTTGGTGGATAGTCCCTTTAAGAATTATGTAGTGTCGGGACGCCTGGGTGGCTCAGTTGGTTAAGCGGCTGCCTTCGGCTCAGGTCATGATCCCAGCGTCCTGGGATTGAGTCCCACATCAGGCTCCTTGCTCGGCGGGGAGCCTGCTTCTCCCTCTGCCTCTGCTGCCACTCTGTCTGCCTGTGCTCGCTCGCTCTCTCTGTCTCTGACAAATAAATAAATAAAACCTTTAAAAAAAAAAGAATTATGTAGTGTCGGGGCCCCTGGGTGGCTCAGTGGGTTAAACCTCTGCCTTCAGCTCGGTCATGATCTCAGGGTCCTGGGATCGAGTCCTGCATCGGGCTCTCTGCTCGGCAGGGAGCCTGCTTCCTCCTCTCTCTCTGCCTGCCTCTCTGCCTACTTGTGATCTCTCTCTGTCAAATAAATAAAATCTTAAAAAAAAAAGAATTACATAGAATTATTGTGTCCTTCTGTATCCCTGACAACAGTCTTTAGTTTAAAATCTAATTTATCTGATATGAGAATCACTACCCTGGCCTTCTTTTGAGGCCCATTGGCATGAAAGATGCTTCTCCATCCCTTCACTTTCAGTCTGGGTGTATCCTTACGTTTGAAATGGGTCTCTTGTAGACAACATATGTATGGGTCCTGTCGTTTTATCCAATCTGCAACTCTATGTCATTTTATGGGTCCATTTAGGCCATTCACATTGAGAGTGATTATTGAGAGATATGTTTTTATTGACATCGTGTTACCTTTGAAGTCTTTCTTTCTGTAGATTGTTTCCATATATTTATGTTCAATGATATTCTTAGGATTTTTCCTCTTTTATAGAACACCCCTTAATATTTCCTGCAGTGTCAGCTTGGTGGTCGCATACTCTTTTAAACTTTGCTGGTCTTGGAAACTCTTTATCTCTCCATCCATTTTGAATGTCAGTCTTGCTGGATAAAGTATTCTTGGCTGCATGTTCTTCTCATGTAGTGCCCTGAATATGTCTTGCCAGCCCTTTCTGGCTTGCCAGGTTTCTGTGGACAGGTCTGACATTATTCTGATGGGCTTTCCTCTGTACATAAGGAATTTCTTTGTTCTAGCTGCTTTCAGGAGGTCCTCTCTACAAATTATGATTCATCATTCTCACTATCAGGTGTCTTGAGGTCTTTCGAGAATCTATAATCTTGGGGGGAGACCGTTCTGCCTCTAGTATATGAATGCTGGTTCCATTCGCGAGATTGGGAAAATTTTCATGGAGAATTTGTTCAGCCATATCTTCTAGTCTTCTTTCTTTCTCCTTCCCCTCAGGGATTCCAATTATTCTGACGTTGGAACATTTCATGGCGTCATTTATTTCTCTAATTCTGTTTTCATGGCTTCTAAGCTGTTTGTTCCAGACTTCCTCCTGATCCTTTCTATCTGTTTGTCCTCCAGATCACTAATTCTATCTTCTGTCTCAGTTACCCTAGCTTTTAGAGAATTTAGATTAGATTGGAACTCATCGAGAGCATTGTGAACATCATCCCTGGTGGCTTTCATTTCTGCCCTAATCAATTCCATTTTGTCATCCATGGATTTCTCCAACCTAGCTATTGCCTAGATAATTGTTAGCCTGAATTCCCTTTCCGACATATTGTCTATGTCCATAGCCATTAGCTCTGTTGCAGAAGGCCCAGCCTCTGAATTTTTCTTCTTTTGGGCATTCCTCCTCCTAGTTATTTTGGTGAGAGATGGCTGAACGGATGTAGCTGAATGTATTGACTGTGGTGGTGCAGGCAAGGTGCTCCCTGGAACGCTTCTGAGCAATCAGGAGTCCCCACCCAAAAGAAAGAAAAAAGAAGGAAAGAAAAGAGAGATAGAGAGAGGAAAAAAAAAAAAGATAAAATAAAAGAGAAGGCCCAGCCCAAATGGGCCCCAAGGTAAGATTTATGAAGTATACAAATAAAAACAGATAAATACAAATAAAAACAGGACAAACAAAAAGACTGATAAAAGTAGATGACAAGAGAAAAATATAAATATATAAAAACAAAACAAAACAACTAAAAAAAGAACCTCGTCAAAAAGAACCCCAAGTATAAGATTTATATACTACCAGGACTAAAACAAATACACAGAAACACTGGTGGAAAGAAAAAATGGGAGAGTGGTTTTAATTCTCAGTGTGGGTAAGGAAGGTTTTTTTGATTCTTCCTGGATGTATCTTGATATCTTTGTTAAAGGACTCAACTTTCCTAAGATAAAGGGGGATTAAAAACTGGTTTACCTATAGGGGTGGCATTGATTGAGGAAAGGGTATTACCTTGAAGTTTAACTCTATATGAATATTAAAAAATAAAAAAAAGAATAAACTAAACAAACTAAAATAAAATTTAAAAAGTTAAAAAATAGAAAAGCAGAAGAAAAACACAGGTATATGTATCAAAAAGTTCAGGTTAAAAGGTTATTATGGAATTTGATGTACTGGACATCTCACTGTGATGGTAAATAGGTTAAAAAATTACCTATAAAAAATGAACCAGAATAGTGGGAATGAATTAAAAATAAATGTTGTATCTATGAAGTAGTGGTGGTTGTTCTCTTGTCTTTTTTTTGGGGGGGGTGGCTTTTTGGGGGAGGGGCCTGCCACGTGCTTTTTCAGGCAGTTTTCCCTGAGTTAAGTGCTCCTGTCCCTATCAAGGGGGTGGGCTCTGAGGAAACCCGTTTTTAGGCTTTTGTTCTCTGGAGGTTTTGTTTGTTTGTTCATTTGTTTTCTCTCACCTTGACAGCTTTTGATGGTTTTTGGAGGTTTAGAGGAAAGCTAACTGCCCCCCAGACCTCCCTCTCAGAAAGAAGGCTCAGCCTGTTCCCCTCTGGGTGCTCCAGAGCACGTAAATTCCCCCTTGGCCGCTGGCAGAGCACGTTCTCAGTCACGGTCCCTGGGGGTCACAGGAACTCCTGTTTGTACCCAAAACCATGATAGCCGCAGCTGTCTGGGTAGCTCCAGACTTCCAGAGAGGTTCCAAGCAGCAATAGGGCACTGAGACTTCCCACTGGCCCGGGCTGGGAGTGCTCAGACTCTCCGGGCCCGAGAGCTCCTGGCTGGTGCCTGCACACTCCTCTCTCAGGGGGAGGTGTGGGGCATGACTGAGACTCTGGTAGCCCATTGCGGTGCACACATGGAGAGTGCAAAAGGCTGTGGTTCTGCCAGCTGGCAAGTCTGCCTGCCCCTCATGGGAGCCGCCACCCAGACGCTCTCAGGCACGCTGGGGCCTTGGGGACCAAGACCTGGTTTCTCTGCCACACTCTCTCTGGCTCAGTGCTAGGGGTGGTTGTCCTGGGTCCAGGGACTTAAGCCCCTGTCCCTAATAGCCCCGATTCCCACAATTTCCCCCCATGATCCTTTGCTCTTTTTGAGTGCTTTCAACCAGACTCCAAGTTAATGCTGCTCCCCAATCACAGGGCACTCTCTTATTGGGGTATTACTTTCCAATGGGTCACTTCTTGTGGCTCCCTTCCCCTTTTGTTTATCTTCTGATACCAGTCCGGTGTTCCCACTCCACTTTACCTGCCCACTGGTGTCTTCTGCGACCGTAGAGATCCAGACGTGTATAATTCTAATCTCAGGCTGATTTCATGGGTGATCAGAGTTCTTTGGTAGGTAATCAGCTCACTTTAGGGTATAGGTTGAAACTTCCCTGCCATCTTGTCTCCCCCTCTTGCATTTTTTGCATGTCCTATGAGCCTTGGAAGATAGAGACAGTTATCTCCTTCTTGAGTAAAAGGCTGGTGTGTTTACTGCTTATTATAAAAGATTCAGTATCCTTGAACTAAAGATTTATCTCCTATAATGCAAACCACTGCATATTCAGGTGTGACCTGGCCCTACTTTTACCGCCCTGTGAAAATGGGCTCAAGGAAGCTGCACAGATATACTGATAGTCTAGCTACCTGTTGTGTGCTATAGACTACATGTTTGTGTCCCCTAAAAACTGATATGTTGAAATATAATCTCCATGGTGCTTAGAGATGGGGCCTTTAGGAATTCTCATGAATGGAGTTAATATCTTATAAAAGACCCAGAGAGCTCCCTCACTCCTTCCATGTAAGGACATGAAGAGAAGATAGACATCTATGAAACAGGAAGTGAGTCACCACCAGATACTGAATCTGCTTTATCTTGAACTTCTCAGCCTCCAGTACTGCAGGAAATAAATTTTTGTTGTTTACAAGCCTCCCAGTTTACAGTATTTTTGTTAAAGAAGCCTGAACAAAGACTAAGGACTCAAACACTATGATGAGTAATAAAGTCTTTTGTCTTAAACTGTGGCAAGTTAGCTTACAACTAGAATAAAATCTCAAGGCCTTCAGAGTTTTTGGCAGTTTTAATGGTGAAGATGGGATTCTAATAGAGATATGGTTTTCTGGAATAATAATGAGGATCATGTGGGCCAATTAATGAGATATGAATAATCCATAGGAATAGTAGCAAATGTTTTGTCCAAGTTGAATGGCCAGGTCGGCAAAAAATACTCTACTGGCTGTTAATGAGAAAAACTTGGGGAACTTGATTGCATATCACATTGCATCTTGCTTGTTGCTAACTAACCTTTGGGTAGGAAGACTTCTGCATTAATATGGTTTCAGTTCTGCCCTACTGTAATAAACAGTTTAAAGATTTTTCATGGGTAGGCAGAAGGTTCTACCCTGTTATGGTCAGTTTTGTGTCTCAATTTAGCTAGGCCATGGTATCCACTTTTTGGTTCACTACCAGTCCATATGTGTAGTGAAGGTATGTTTTTTAGATGCAATTAACATTTATATCCATAGACTTTGAGTAAAGCAAATTGCCCTCTATAATATGGGTGGGCCTCATCCAATCATTTGAAGGCCTTAAGAGAAAAGACTGAGGTCCCCCAGGGAAAAAGAAATTCAGCCTTCACATGTCTTTGGATTCAAGACTGAAGTCATCTCTTCCCAAGGCCTCTAACCTACCTACCAGCCCTACAGATTTCAGACTTGTCACCCTTCACAATCCAAGAGCCAATTCCTTAAAATAACCCCCCCCCCCCGCAACCCTTCCACCACACACTCTGGTTCTATTCCTCTGGAGATTCCCGACTAAAACAGCCCCTTCCAGACAAGTTAGAAGACATGCGCCTATACCAAACACAACAGGAGGAAATTTGTGATGTCTATTGTCAGAAGCCTGGCAAATCATTATAACTAGTTGAATCACCTGGAAAAGGAGAGACAGGTGTTTAATGTTTGCCAAGGAAGAATGGCAAGAGATGGGCTGTGTTATGACCCATTTGTAGTTGTCAGAATTTTTTTTCCAGTGGGTTGTGGCTGCTATTAGGATGTTTCAGTGTTCTTGTTATAGTTCTATGGGATAGATAAATTCTCATGGGAAAACATAAATAAGGAATTGAGTAGTATATAGCCTCTTACTGTCCTGGGCTGGGTTTATAAAGCTGATGAAAGAGAACCACTGGAATATGATTACCCAATCCAAAAGAATCTAGATAAATTCTTGTGGTCAGACCTACTGCCCTATAAACTTCCCTTATTTCTTACGTTAAAACTGGTGAAAACTAGAGAGATGTTATCATCACTCTGTAGCAACACAAGCCCTGTTTTAAGGTGGACTCCTTAACAACAATTGCTGCTGTTTGATTCAAGTCCATGTCAGCCAAATGGCACAAATCAGCAACCTTAGCCAGAAAGCAATGTGGCTGTGGCTGCTTAGTCAAGGGGTCCTCAAACTCGAAATATCTGGAGTCAGTAATGATGACCCTGCTGCCCTATGTAGGGCTTTGGAAGGAATAAAAACATTAGATGTTTGTATACAAGCAATACAGCTGCTGTATTGCTTGAAATGGAATACAAACATGCCTTCCTTGCTAGTACAGAGCTGCTTTCTGCTTCCACATCCTTGAGTCCCTTGGCTTCTCCTTTACCTGATCTCAGCTACTTAAGGAGAAAGATGACCAGAGGTCTCCATGTCCCTAAAGAGTTTCAGAGGCACCTTGAATATGCATCTGAGTGTGCTGGAAGGATCAGAAATGGGAGGCACTCAAAGTTTTATGGATTTGTTGAAGTCAGGCAATCAAGTCTCCATCCTATCCTGTTTCATGTTGGGAGGCCCATCCAAATTCAACCCATGGGGTCTGGGAAAGTTCCAGAGTGGTGATAGGAAACTAATGTGACCTCATGGAATTTGTTCTATTCAGCCACCTCAGTGCTCTGTTGCTGTAGATTCTTATCTGAATGTATAGTGATAGTAAATGTGCTACATGCTTATATATACCTACCTCATAAATGCCAGAAAGGAGTCCTCCAATCAGTGAAAACTACATATAGAGAATGTTAATACCTTTGGGGCCCCGCAACCTATTAATCCCTTCAAGCTAAATGTTTCTGTGGCTGATTATTTTGATGATTCTGCCTGTGGCAATAGGTAACAGTCTTCATCCAGAAGCATCCTTTGCACTGTATCTGTATTTGTCACTTCTATGACATGGCTATTGGGTTCTTCCAGAAAGCAGCCATTAGCCTGCTACTATGGTCTTATATAAATTGAATGCTAATCCACAGAGGCTTTATGACTCTCTGGTCCAATATTCTCATTTTGGGATGGGTAAACTAGATTCTGATTAACAAGCTGGAAATGGCTCAATACACCTCTTTTATCAAATGGAAATAGAATAGCCCAAAGACAGCTGTTCTGGCTCCAGTGGCATCTCAACTTTATGTTAAAAAGTAATAACTATTCCTTTAAAAAAAAGAGATTTCTTTATTTGAAAAAAAGAGTGAGCACAGGGGGAAGGAGGCAAAAGGAGAGAGAGAATCCCAAGCTGACTTGATGCTAAGTGTGGAGTTGAGAATGGGGCTTGATCTTATGACCTTTAGATCATGACCAGAGTGGGAACCAAGAGTAGGATGCTCAACCAACTTCACCACCCACACACCCCAATAACAACTATTCTTTTAGGAGGGAACTTACTTTTACTCAGACTCTTGAAGTAAAATTGCTGTCTTCATGGGGCCCTCAATTCACAGAACTTCCCCTAGATACCTGAGCTTGGCTCAACAATGTTTAAGCTACAGTGGTATAATTTAACTGACCTCTTTAAAATTGGCTCCAAAAATATTCTAACTTTACCTCTTACCACTTTCTGGTCCACTTATCTATAAAGCAGTTTGATCACTGAATATGGCTGTCCCTTGAAAGGTATTATCTTCTCTTGCACAGTTCCTGCGTATATTGGATTGAATTGTGTCTCCTACAGTCAATGACTGGTGTCTTTAAAAGAGTAAGTAAAGAGAGATTTGGACACAGAGAGACAAAGAGGGAAATTGTCCATGTGATGATGGAGGTGGAGACTGGAATTAGGCCACTATAAACTAAGGAATGCCAGGAGCCAAAAGATGCTAAAAGAGGAAGAAATGTTTTTTCCCCAGATACTTCAGAGGGAGAATGACCCTGCGGACATCATGACTTCAGACTTCCAACCTCCAGAACCATGAGAAAATAAATTTCTTCTCTTCTAACCCAACAAGTTTGTGATTACCTGTTTTGATAGCCTTGGAAAACTAATACATGAGTAATGATCAGGATGAAGGATGGAGGTTAACCAATTTCGAAAATTTGGGATTCCAACCAGATCTTCCCCGGACATGATGCATCTTTCTTTCCCTTACTTATAATCGTAGGTTGGCCTGATTGATACACTTTTCAGGTACAGCTTAGCCAAAAAGCTGGTGTATTCTAACTTAATGCTGGTTCGGCCATTTACAGGGTCCTCAGTCATAAAAAGAACTTCTACTTGGTTGACTATGCCTGCTGACTGAGTTCTTTTCCAGAGATCCACGAGGGACAAAACAGGTGACGTAATGGGTCTGGGTAAGTTCTACAGGAATGCTCTTATTTCTTTTGCACCTGATCTAGGTATGATTAGGGAATAATCGTAAAAAGGTAAAGTTAAGTGCCTGGAATGGGACACATCAATTTTGTCTCAGTGGAGGGAGAAGAATAGTTTGACACCTGGAAATGGAGTTCCTCAAACCCCAGAAAGTATAAAAGAGGGCAGGGCACTAAAGATCTTTTCTTTTCTTTAGCATTGGCCCTGGAGACTTTCTCAAGAAGGAGAAACAACCTGGTGTGGCAAATGGTTGCAATAATACTTAACTTATTGGTGAGGCTGCCATCCTCTGCCAGACAGCTCTGACTACAATTTGATCATCATTCCCCTTACTCTTACTACGAAGCTTATTGGAATAGAAGTGTTGGCCCTAGTTCCCACACCTTTCATGCAAAACATTTATCACCATCTCTGAAGGTCTGCTCTAGCCCCACTCCTGTCGCTATTGCTTAGCCATTCTGTGGGGCGCACAAATTTCACCCTGCTGGTGGTGAAGGGCAAATGACTGATTGGACTGACAGCCCTTATACAATCCCTCCAGACAAAAGGACTAGACTCAGTTATTTGAAATGCACTGGAAACTCTAAGGTCCATCATCTAGCTATCAGGCCACATTAGAGGTGCTATCAACCTGTGCTCTCCCAAATGTTGTAGGGCCTAAGAACTGTCAACATTTTCTTTCTAGGGGCACTGTGTGTGTCTCCACACTGAACTTATTGTGTGGAAGACAGACATTCATTTGCTTTTTTTCCTGAACAAGCAGCTAATTATACCTTTGAGGTTGTTATCTGAGACCTACTAGAGTGTAAGAAACCTTATTAGTAGATCAGGTAGTTTTCAGATAACTGTGGGATTCTCTCCAAAATGAAGGCACTGTCACTTTCTCAGGGGAGCTTTCTGGAGAGAGAACTGACTCATTATTTACATATACCTTATTGGCAGTTATCCCTGTCATGTATATATATTGTGACATAAGTAATACATATACCAAATCTTTTTTACTCATCCATCCATTGATGGATGCTTACATTGTTCTATATCTTGGTTATTGTGGATAACAATGTAATGAACGTGGGAGTGCAGATATCTCTTTGAAATAGTGATATCATTTCCTCCTTTGGATATAGACCCAGAAGTGGGATTGCTGGATCATACGGTAGTTCTAATTTGCTCTCATCCTGTGATAGCAGTTCTAATTAAATGTGCTATGGAACAGATTGAATGGATTTGTTCCACCTTCTGTAGGTCTGATTTACCAGGGTGGCCAATGGAATGAATACTCATGAAAAGATTCACCAGAAGTCAAGATGATGCAGAAGTGAGGGGTGAATATTGTCAGGAGGCAATATGGTTGTCTCATGTTTCTGAACCTCTTATGAACAGAGGCACTGACTGACCATTGTTCTGGACCATCTTTATAAAGAATGTTTGTATAGGCACAGCCTTGGAAGACAGAAATAGTGTCTCCCTCTGGAGCAGAGAGCAGGCTAACTAACTGCTCATGGTGAAAGATTTGAGTTCCCTAAGTTCAGGATTCTCTCTTGCATTGCATCTCACAGTGTGCGCGGTCCTCCTATCACCTTCTGGAAATGGGGGTTCTAAGAACTGCTATGAAATATGCCCGTGCTGGTGCCTCTTGCAGCACTTTGAGTAATCAAGTCTGTTGCTGACCCAGGAGGCTCACAGCTCCTGCTAGCACCCATGAAAATGTGGCAGGTTAACCTTTTAACTTACAAGCAGGGTAAACTCTCACACTCGTCACAGTAGTTGACAACTGGAGGAAAATTCCTCAGCATCCAGACTCTTATCTATTATCATCTCCCTTTTGCCTAAAGGACTTCATATGTATATAAAATATATAAAATGATAAAGATTATTAAATTATAAACTAATATGTATAACAGGGATTATATTATTTACCATGTAATAAAATTAAATAATCTATATAATTTTTATAATTTTATAGTTTATATATATTTATAACATATAGATTATATAATTTCATAGTGTATGTTTACTGTTAAACTTTTTGCATCTGGAAATGTATTTTATTTTTTTTGGAAATTACTTTTATCAAGTATATAATTTTGGTTGACTTTTTTTTTTCTTTCAATACTTTAAAGATGCTGCTCTTCTGTTTTCTGTCTTGCCCTGTTCTGACATGAAATGTTTGGTTATTTATTCCTCTGTAAATGATGTATCTTTTTTCCCCTTCTGGCTGCTTTTTTCAGACTTCCTTTTATTTCTTTTTAAAGCAATTTAATTTTGATATGCCTTGGTATAGTTTTCTTAACATTTTGTGTTTGAGACTTATTTGAATTCCTCAGATCTGTGGATTATGTTTTCATTTAATTAAAAAAAATATTTGGCTATTACTTCTTCATGTATTTTTATCCTATCTTTACCCACCCCCCTTTCTCTGGGGCCTTGAATTCAATGTGTATTAGGCCACTTAAAGTTGTTCCACAGCTCACTGCTCTTTTCATGTTTTTTCTTAGTCTCTTTTTTTTCTCTCTATTTGTTTTGGATTGTTTTTGTTGCTATGTCTTAAAGTTTACTAATTATTCTTCTGTCGTGTCCAATGAGCTCTTAATCCCATGCAGTGTATGGGATTTCGATTTGAATCTTTCTTTTATATCTTCCATGTCTCTACTTAAATGTGGTCTACCTTTACTCTTTTAATCTTGAAATCTTAAAAAGCTTTATAATCTATGTCCTAATCTACTACCATCTATCTGGTTCTTTGTTAGTTTTGAGTCCGTGTTTATCTATAGAGTTGTGTGTTTTGTTTTGTTTGTTTGTTTTCCTCATTCCTAATCATGGTGGTTAATTTTGGAGCGGATGGCAGACACAGAATTTTACCTTGTTGGATGTTTTCAGCTTTGATCTATGATGCAGTTAGGTTTGGTGGAAACAGTTTGAACTTCTTGAGGCTTTCTTTCCTCCTTTTTTATGATGGTACCAAGAGCAACCTTTATTCTAAAGCTAATTTTGCTGTACTATTTAAGTATTTTACAGGATGCCCTGTGAATTACAAGGCTTTCCCAATGTGGCTAGTAAGAACATAAATCATTCCTAGCCTTGTATGAGCTCTAGGGATTGTTCTTTTTAGTGGTTCATTCCCTGATCTTAGGTGGTTTCCTCGTATACATAAGCTCTTCAAGGACTCCTTTGCAGCTCTCTCTCTCTTTGTGTAACTCTCTCCTGTCCAGTACTGTCTTGCAAATGCCAGGTTGGCATTTCTGAACTCCACACTCTGTCTCCTTCTCTCAGGGGTCTTTGGGATCTGCTTGGATTTCCCCTCTATAGGCTGCCATTCAAAACTGCAGTCAATAGCTGGGATAATTATGAGTGTTGGTTTTATTTGTTTCTTCTTTTTCACTGATCACTATCTTGCACTGCCTAAAAAATATTTGTTTCCTATTTTGTCCAGTTTTTTTTTTTTTTTTTTTTTTTTTTTTTTTTACTGTTTCTGGCAGGAGGAAAAATTTGCTCCCTGTTAATCTATCTTGGCTAGAAGATAACAAACCAGTTTAACATCTTATATTAAGAATTTTCTGTTCTTCAAAACTTGGTTTCTGGCTTTCTAGCCACTAAACTTTCCTTGGCTTATGATGTTTAGTTTTTGCTCTTCTCTCTTTTCAAAGGCCCTCTCCTTTTGTTTTGGCATAGTTTTTTGCTGTTCCCCCCACCCCCAAATCCTTGTTCTAGCTGGTATGTAATTCTTCAGAATCCTGGTTCTACTCTTTTTTTTTTTTTTTTTAGGATTTTATTTATTTATTTGACCGAGAAAGAGACAGCCAGAGAGGGAACACAAGCAGGGGGAGAGGGAGAGGGAGAAGCAGACTCCCCGCTGAGCAGGGAGCCTGATGTGAGGCTCATCCCAGGACCTTGGGATCATGACCAGAGCTGAAGGCAGACACTTAACTATTGAGTCACCCAGATACCCTCACCAACACCCCGTCCCGTTCTACTCTTAAAACAGGTTGTTTTCAAGTTAAGACAGTTCCTTTCATAAGAATTATTAGGCCAACTGTTAAAGGAAAAAAAAATCTACTTCATAAGCCAGTAAACAATCAATCTGCCTCCCTCCCTTCCCTCCTTCCTTGAATTTTTCTTTGATTTTTTTCATTATTTCCTTTTTAAAATATTTAAAGTATGAGATAGTAGAAGAATGCGATGCATTTAAACAAATGAAGAAGCTCAAGAATAAAGTAACAGAGAAGAAATCACTTGTTCTTCTTCCTATTTGAGTCCAAATATTTTATGAATACAGTTGATTCTATGCCCACCTTGTGTACAGAAGTGTTTTCCCTACAGTTATCTCTTCTTTTTTCTCCATCAGAAATATATAATATACATTCTTTCAGCTTACAAAGGGTCCTCCTTTTTTTGCCATGGGCTTTTAGAATCCTGCCCCATTGTATTCGTCCATTTTACAGCAAAACTCTATAACAGACTTGTCTAAACTCACTCTCCCACTTCTCCCATTGTCTCGTAGGCTCACTTTTATCACTCAAAAACAAAAACAAAAGTAAGAATTGCACACACACACACACACACACACAGAACCAAACCACAAATAAACAAAAGCAGCTCTTCTCTCACATGATTGTCCCCTCTGTTATGGAGTGAAATTTGTCCCTTCAATTTTGCATGTTGAAGTCCTAATCCCCAGTAGCTCAGAATGTGACTGTATTTGGAGATAAAGACCTTTATAGGTAATTAAGTTAAATGTGGTCAGTAGGGTGGGCACTAATCCATTATGACTGATGCCTGGTATCCTTGTAAGAAGAGAATAGGACACAGGCACACACAGAGGAAAGATCATGTGAGGATACAGTGAGTAGGCAGCCATCTACAAGCCAAGGAGAAAGGTTCTCAGGAGAAGCCAACCCTGATGACACTTTGATCTTGGAGTTATAGCCTACACAATAACAGAAAATAAATTTCTGTTATTTGAGCCACGCAGTCTGTGGTACTTTGTTAGGTTGCCCTAGCAAGCATATATACCCTTCCCCACACTGCTTAATTATACTTGCCTTCTGTGAACACACCAAGCAAGTTTCTGCTCAGATCACTTACAATTCTGTTCTCCTGGAATGTTTTGCTTCCAGATACCCACAGCTTGCTCCCCAGCATACTTTCCAGATACACAGAGCTTACATATTTTAGTCAGGTGCCTGCTTAAATATCACCTTTCAAAGAGGACTCCTTTGATTCTCACAACACTTTATTCTTTGTCTTCTCTTTTAGTTTTCTCCTACCACTGAATACCACTAACATTGTGTACTTGTGTTTCCTTTTTTTTTTCTTGTGTCCCTTCACCTGATTGCAATTTCCACTAGAGCAGGAGCTCTTTCTTGTTCATAGTGTATATCCAGTTCCTAGAAGAGTTTCTTGCACATATTTAGTACCCAATAAAATTTACACTGTGTTGAATGAATGAATAAGCAGGGATTTATTTTTTTTTTTTGTCTTACAGAGGGGAAATAGATATTTAAGAATGTAAAACCGAGGTTTTTCCCCCTCCTAAGGCTCATGTGTGTATATCAGAACATTGACTCAGTATAAAGACATTTCATCCAGTATAAGATGAAACAATACATGTTATTTGGTTCTGTTCTTTTATGAGTTGGGGAGATTAATGCCAGTGTCTGTAGTCAAAAAAAACAGGGAAGAGATGAGAAGAAAGCAAGCAACAGAAATAGATTCTAAACTCCCTGTTAGTTTATTTCTTTAGTTGTGCCCTTTATTCCATCTCATATAATAAATTCAGAAAATGGCAGTTTTCTTCTTTTCCCCAGCTTTATTGAGATATAATTGACATATAACACTGTGTAAGTTTAAGGCATAAACATGCTGATTTGATACACTTACGTATTGCAAAAACAATTACCACCATAGTATTAACTAACACCTGTATCATGTCACCTCATTACCATTGCATTTTTGTGGTGATAACATTTAAGATATAATATCTTAGCAATTTCAAGTATATAATACAGTACTATTAGCTACCATCACCATGTTGTACTTTAGATCCTCAGAACTTATTCATCTTGTAACTGGAAGTTTGGACCCTTTGACCAACATCTCCCCATTTCCCCTACTCCCAAGTCCCTAGTAACCAACCATTCTACTTTCTATTTCTATAAGTTTAGCCTTTTTAGATTCCACATATAAGAGAGATCAGATAGCCTTTGTCTTTTTCTGGCCAGCTTACTTCACTTAGTATAATGCCCTCAAAGTTCATCCATTTTGTCACCAAATAACAGGATTTTGTTCTTTTTTTCATGGCTGGAAGATATTCCATTGGGGGAAAATCTATATCTATATCTATATCTATCTACATAGATATAGATATATGCCACATCTATCCTTCATCCATTGGTAGACACTTAGGTTGTTTCCATATCTTGCCTGTTGTGAATAATGGTGCAATGAACATGGGAATAGAGATCTTTTTGATATTCAGCTTTCATTTCTTTGGATATATATCATTAATGAGATTGCTGGATTATAGAGTAGCTCTATTTTTAATTGTTTGAGGAATCTCCATACTGTCTTCTACAGTGGCTCTACCAATTTGCATTCCCATCCACAGTGCACAAGGGTTCCCTATTCTCCACATCCTCTCCAACACTTATAATCTTTTGTCTTTTCAATGATGGCCATTCTAACAGGTACGAAATGATATGTCATTGTGATTTTGATTTGCATTTCCCTGATAATTGTGATGTTGAACCCTTTTTTATGTACCTACTTGTTGGCTATTTGGAAACCTTCTTTGGAAAAATGTCTACTCGCTTTCTGTGCCCATTTTAAAAATCAGATTTTTTTTTTTCACTACTTGGTTATATGAGTTCTTTATATATTTTGGATATTAATCATCAGATATAAAAAGTAGCCTCCTCTTCTGGACTTTATGGACTGACGTTGATCTGACTTTCACCTGTAGGAGGGGCACGCTGGAGTGTGTTGTTACCAAGGATAGTACAGGGGGCATGATGTCTCTTTAGCTCAGGCCACTGGGATCTACAGCATCTACAACTTCATGGTCCTTGATGAGTGCTGTGCCCGGGGAGTGGGGGAGGGAGATGTGTGTCTACAGTGGATCAAAGGTCTGTTGAGGTTCTTAGCGGCAATTCTAGTTTCAATGGCTAGGGATCAGGGCAGGTGACGGCAGTAGCCAAAATTGGTAGTATGCACACACTCATTTGCAGGAGTCAGTTGCAGGTGCTTCTGTGGTGGAAGACACCTATTGTCGACACGGATGCAGTGGTGTGGGCTAGAACAGGCAGCAAGTGTTGGGGCTACCTGGGGGCACACTTGGAGCTACAGGCATCCTGGCTATGGGCGCGTACTACCTGGCCGCTGGGTCTTGCCATGGCGCACAGCAGCAGAGGCCCGTGCAGGGCAAGGGGGTGTCCTGGGGGCATGCAGGCACACAGTTGGAGGGGCTCGTCCTGAGTGCAGGCACCGCCAGGGAGTCAGCCTTGCGGTTCTAGGCGGGAATTTGTGCTTGCGCAGCCGCAGAGGCCAGCTAGCCTGTAAGTGCACTTCCCAGCTCCCGAGGGCCAGGCGCCCTCCCGAGGGCCAGGGCCCAGGGGCCGAGGCAGCTGATGTCCGTGGATATACTTGTGGGGCAAAGCCAGTAAAATCTGCAGGGGTCCGTGGCAGTTGTGCTGGCTTTTGGTCCCTTCTTCTGTGGTGGGCACCGCTGGATTTATCTGCAGAGGAGTTCCCTGTGAACGGCGATCCTTCTGCTGCGTGGCTGCTATGGGTAGTCCTTGCTTTTCTTTCCGTGTTCCTCGTGGTCTCTATGGGTCTCAGCTTTGCTGAACAGGGTGAAATCCAAGCAGCACCTTCCTGTCCTGAAAGGCTGGGGAAATTGGTTGTTCACCGCACTAACTCTTCTTTAACAGGAAAGAGAATTCTTTCTAGCTGGGAAGTTCTTTTTTGGTGTTGAGCCCAGCTGGCATGGCGGATGGGACGATGCAGGCCAATGAAGCGAGTGTCCTTCTCTTTTTGCATGGTTATTCTCAGGCTTATTCTCCACCGTGTTGCTGAAGTTTCTAAAGTAGACTCCAAGCCTCTCTGAGAGCTGTTTTGCTTGGTGGATGTCCTTGTACTTGTTGACATTTGTTGCGAGATGGCGGCGGGGAGGGCGGGGGATGGAGTTTCCTAGCCGCCATCTTGGTCTAATGCCTTCTTAGAAAGGACGCTTTTCGAAAGGAAACTCAAGGAGCAGGTGATTAATTAATTTAGGGTTCTTTTTTAAATCTCTTTTTAAGTATTTTTTTTCCTAAGAAAACTGCCAAACCATTAACTGGCCATAGTAGTAGTATTGACCATAGTCCAATCTATTGGACTAGTGGCCTAAGATTGTAAAATCTCATATATTTTTTTTTTTAACTCACCAAAGCCACCTAAATTAAAATAAGTATTCCTCCATTTGAAACACATTCTTTTACACCGTATTAAATAAGAATCTGTCTTTAATGGCACTGAGATCACACATTTAAAATTTATTGAATTTTTTATTTTTTTTTTACAATTGCCAATTTAAAGACTCCTTATAATCTCTATAGTCAATAGACTATTTAGGAGGGTTATAGTAGTATTTTACCTGCAATAGACAAGCAAGGAGACAAAAATCTTACTGAAACTTAATATGTGTAAAGCACTGTACACAAGCTTCCACATTAGTCCTCATGACAAGTAAAATAAAGGTGATTACCCCTTGTTTGTAGATAAGAAATTGGGTTAAATGAGTTATATGGTATTACATATCTAGAAAAGACAAGCTCCATTTTTCTGTACTGAGTCAATAAATATGTATTGCTTTTATTTGGGGAAAAGTGTTAAAATTTTTTTTAGAAATTGTTCTCAATAACCAGTCTTTGCTTATGATGATGTATACTACCTTAATTTTTGGAAATATTGATGAAAAACAGATCTATTTATAAGAATTATTTTAGGGGTGCCTGGGTGGCTCAGTTGGTTAAGCGACTGCCTTCAGCTCAGGTCATGATCCTGGAGTCCCGGGATCCAGTCCCTCATCCTGCTCCCACCTCCATGGGGAGTCTGCTTCTCTCTCTGATCTTCTCCCTTCTCATGCTCCCCCCCTCAAATAAATAAATAAAATCTTAAAAAAAAGAATTATTTTAAATTAGTTTGTTTCCCCCACTCCGTGTTTTTAATATGTTACTACTCAAATTTTTTTCCAAAGGTCTGAAAAGAATGGTAATTTGTCAGGATTCTTTTGCAAGCTATACTGAGCCAAAAGTATAATCAATGAAAAAATGGAAAAGGGAGTTTTTAAGGATAAAATAGCATTTTAGAATTAATATAATTAAACAGCTCATTAGACCAAATGGGGATTCTAATACACTTTTTATTAAATAATTTCTTTAAAGATAAAGATTTTGGAAAAATGTTCTGAAACATCCCTCAGAGATCATCATTTTTCAATAATTGGCTTTTAAGACTTGTAGTTTGCTGCAAATTGTTGTGTTGTCTTTTAACCATTTTCACCCATCTTATTTGCTCTCTTTCCCTATAATCCTCTCATGGCTCTTCTCTAGCAATTGTCTCTTGTTATCTTGGAGCTAACAAAGCTCAACAGCTCCTAGGTCATCTTCTATCATTAAGCAGTTCTTGCAATGATTGCTTTTTGTTGCTTTATAAATGAAGGAACAATGAAAGGGTAGGAAAAAAAAATCCTTCATAAAAAATGCATTTCCTTTTTTCAGGGCTCTAAATTGTGTAAACGATTACTCAATTTTGTCATAAACCACTTGTTTCATACTGTACTATGTAATATTTTATTCATATAATCCTCTAGAGTGAACTTGCTTTTCATATTTTCTCCATTCCTTTAGGTGAATCCTCCACGTTTTTATTTTTCTATTGTTCTTAGGGCTCTGCATTTCATTAGTAGCTAATTTTAAAATGCAATGAGAAAGAATTCCTTTGAGGATAGCAGGCAATAAATGGAATCTTTCTGTTCAATCCTTATTAAAGAGCATGGGGAGATGATTTTTAACTAAGAATGTTTGGAACAAAGGCCAAAGAGAAAATGCCTAGACAAATTATTGGTATTTTGGCATTGGTGTAACATATGGATGGGTCATTAAATAAACCATTCTCCTGCATTTATTTTTCAGGTTGGTTTAACAATAATAAACCCAGTTGAAAGTTAAGATTTTGATCTTTAAAAGTAAAAACACACGTGTTTAGAGTTAGTTAACAAAATACCAAATTATTTCACTCTGTGCTTAAACTTCAGCATTGAGTGGTGTTCATGGAACATGACAGGTTAAGTCCCCTGTATACCAAAGAACCAGGAGAGTTTTACAGAAATATGTAGTAGATGTCCTTAAAGTACTCTACACTGGTGTAGAGTATTTTATTTATACAACTTCAGAATGCCTATGGGATGTATCCCTGTGTGTCAAGGTATGGTAGCTTATAATTACCAACATTTCAATTTCATAAGGGCAAATTATCCTGGAGAGAAATGAAGTAGAAAATTTAAAAGTCATGGAGGTTTTTATGAGCGTGTAAAAGTAGCTTCCCAGGGAGGCTACTGATGGCCTTATTAATAATTAAAGGGAAACTTAAAACCAGAAGGATAACAACCAATTAAATGTTATGTCAAGATAGTGGATAATCCTTGTCAGCCAAAATTTTCTAGTTCACAATTCTGTGGTGAAAAATTCTTCATAGTTATGGCCTGTGATCCTGTAAGGGGTATGGAAGAGTAAGAGAAGTTCTGGCTATTCACATGTGCTAGATAGCATAAGTGCTCCAGAGAGAAAGAGTTAGGGATTATATCACATGGTGATGCTTCCAACTCCAACATCAGTTTGACACACTGATTCACTATTATGAACTAAGTACTGGAAATTTGCAAGAGTGGTTAAGAATGAGTACTCTGGTGCAGATTTGCTTGTATTCAGACATCGGGTACATTCAGTGTGGTATGGTTGTAGACAGATTCGCTTGTATTCAGACCCTAACTTTGCTACTTCATAGCTATGGGACCATGGACAATTTAATCATATTATCTTTGTTCCAGTTTTCAGATCTGTAAAATGGGGTCATAAGAGTATCTATAGTTGCGAGCAGTAGAAGAATACACTGATGTAAAGCACTTAAAACAGTCTGGTACATAGAAAGTACTTAATCAATTTAGCTTTGACTATTATATTGAATTCTAATATAGGTCTAAATCTAAGTACAGATATAAATATGATTTATTACTGCAATTTCAATTCATAACTTCTTGAATACCTCTCTCTTTTGATTTGGCACAATTAGCCAGCATACTCTTTGACTTGATAACTCATACATTTGAACGTCAACATCAGAGGAGTGAGGGTAGAACATGCCATAGAATTATGTAGAAAGCTGAATTTCCCCTGGAGAAACTGACAGGATCTCTTGTTGGTAGGATATATCAGAGTCAGGAGGAGGGCATTGGATCAGGAGACAAAAGACCTGAATTGTAGCTGTAACTCTGTCAGTGACTAAGTCTTGCTTAGGACAAGAAATAGGATTTAATTTTACTGCATAATCATTATGGGCAGGACAGGCTATGCAGTCTCTCATTCTAAAACCTCTTTCCAGGCACATATGATGCTTTATTTGTAAACGTCAGCCCAGCTGTGACAGTAAGAGTCTTTCAGGGGTGCCTGGGTGGTTCACTCTGTTAAGTGTCTGCCTTTGGCTCAGATCATGATCCCTGGGTCCTGGGATTGAGCCCTGTGTCAGGCTGTCTGATCAGCGGGAAATCTGCTTCTCCTTCTCTCTCCCTCTGTGCTCTGTCTTCTCTCTCAAATAAATAAATAAAATCATTTTTTAAAAAAACAGTAATAGGCTTTCATAAATATAATTTTTAATGGTGATGCAGTATAAGTTTTCAAGTTTCTTTAAAAATCATTTTGCAATAATTATGTTTTAAGCAATTATATTACATTAATTTATCTGTGGCAATTCAGCTATTGATACTATACTCTTAAAACTTCTCCATCATCATTTAATTTCAAGTAGAAGTGATAATTTTGCATCAGTTCATTCACCCAGTGCTTTAGTTTTATATTCTTTACCCCTGCCCACTCTCTTCCAAGTTAATTCATCATTGAATATACACTGTGAGTCAACAACCATGGTGTTACACATTATTTCATTAAATATCTTTGATTTTTCACAACAATGCCCAATCCATACATGGGTATATAAAATAAACAAGACCAGAAAGAAGCAAACAAGAAAGAAGAAGGCACCACGTGCATTTTTAAATAAGTAATTTTGGATTGTGAACATGAAAGGAACTTAGAATTCTGTAAGGAAGGAAGAAAGCAATATTTTTCAAAAAGAAAAGTAAGGATTAAGAATTTCATGCCCTTATAAATTCTAATCATGTTGCTTTTCTCTACAATTTTAGGTTATAAAGCAAGAGCCCATTAAAAGTTACTGACAAGATCTTATTAAAAATTGACACAGGACATAGGCATTTCATGGCTGGCACCTACACTGCTCTTAATTATGTTTCCCTCTGAAGAATATACAAGGAGGAAAGCTTTATTGAATGAAATCTAGGCCAAGCAAACATATGGCAATGGGATTTCTTTTAGATGAAGTAATTTTAAACTGAGATTTCTCAGAGAAGAATTTTTTTTCCCCTGCAGACTTTTGTAACAGTATCCTTAAAATCTGGTCATGACAAACCGAAGAAAATGATCTTTAAAATCTGAGAATACGCTCAAGTCTCTTTTCTGAAATCAATTCTGGGAAGATATCCATATCATTTTGAAATAGCAAACAGATTTGTCTGGTGGAATTTTGCCAGGAAAGAAGTAATGTAGACATTACTGTTATGCTCTATTGTGGAAACACAAAGCATCCCCCCATGCTAATGATTCATGAACCGGAAGATGAGGCATTCTTGCAGCTATTACCTCCCCTCCTAAGCTGAAATATCATGCTGTTTACATCACTGCACACATGTTCACATTGGTTCAAACGTGTTGTCATTGTGTATGATTAGGCCCAATGGTTAGACTTCTTTTGAAAAAAAAAACAAAAAAAACAAAAAACCAACACCATTATGTCATAGGCCACTGAATGTTTTATCTGTTACTTTAGCCACATTAATATACCTTGGTAATGTTAATAGGTTACGTTTTGTTAAATAAGCCTTTGTTACAATTGCTTAATTCTCTGCCCACTTAGTAGCCAGACATTATTGTAATGGAACAATGTTAGCAATAACAATTATTATAAAATTGCCCCTTATAAGAAGATAGTGCTCATTTAAATTATTAACCAAGGCATCTTGTTTATTATCCCATTTTTATCTTTCAAACAATCCCCAAGTGATATATTATACCCATTTTACATACAAGGAAACTGCAGCACAGAGAGGCTATGCAATGTGTCCAAAGTCATACAACATGACAGCTGACAGAGCTAGGATTCAAACTCTGGTAAACTTTAATACAGATTAATAGCAATAAGAGAAGGCTTATTAGTGGAAGTGGTTTACTATGTTTGAAACTACTCATGATTTGTTGGGGGGGGAATACATGACTGGTGTGTGGAATAAGGTGGCAACCATTATTTTTATGGGCAGAAGATGAGTGGGAAACATGTATATAGTATATAGAATGCAGAGAAAAATTC
>PISX010010143.1:0-14174 GCA_004024625.1 Mellivora capensis
CCATTGGTCTATGTGTCTGTTTTGATGCCAGTACCATGCTGTCTTGGTGACCACAGCTTTGTAGTAAAGCTTGAAATCAGGTAATGAGATGCTCTGTCCATTTCTTGACTGGATTATTAGTTCTTAGGGTGATGAGTTTGATAAGTTCTTTATAGATTTTGGACACTAGCCTTTTATCTGATATGTCGTTTGCAAATATCTTCTCCCATTCTGTCAGTTGTCTTTTGGTTTTGTTGACTGTTTCCTTTGCTGTGTGCAAAAGCTTTTGATCTTGATGAAGTCCCAATAGTTCATCTTTGCCCTTCTTTCCTTGCCATTGGCAGTGTTCCTAGGAAGGAGTTGCTGCGGCTGAGGTTGAAGACGTTGCTGCCTGTGTTCTCCTCAAGGATTTTTATGGATTCCTTTCTCACATTGAGGTTCTTCATCCATTTTGAATCTATTTTCATGTGTGGTGTAAGGAAATGGTCCAGTTTCATTTTTCTGCATGTGGCTGTCCAATTTTCCCAACACCATTTGTTGAAGAGACTATCTCTTTCCCATTGGACATTCTTTCCTGCAGTCAAAGATTAGTAGACCATAGAGTTGAGGGTCTATTTCTGGGCTCTCTATTCTGTTCCATTGATCTATGTGTCTGTTTTTGTGCTAGTACCATACTGTCTTGATGATGACAGCTTTGTAATAGAGCTTGAAGTCCAGAATTGTAATGCCACCAACACTGCCTTTCTTTTCAACATTCCTCTGGCTACTCGACGTCTTTTCTAGTTCCATATAAATTTTAGGATGATTTGTTCCATTTCTTTGAAAAAAATGGATGGTATTTTGATAGGGATTGCATTAAATGTGTAGATTGCTTTAGGTAGCATAGATATTTTCACAATATTTGTTCTTCCATTCCATGAGCATGGAAGATTTTTCCATTTCTTTATGTCTTTCTCAGTTTCTTTAGTGAGTACTTTATTGTTTTCTGAGTACAGATTCTTTGCCTCTTTGGTTAGGTTTATTCCTAGGTATCTTATGGTTTGGGTGCAATTATAAATGGGATTGACTCCTTAATTTCTTGTTCTTTTGTCTTGCTATTGATGTATAGAAATGCAACTGATTCCTGAGCATTGATTTTATATCCTGACACTTTACTGAATTCCTTTATGAGTGCAGGCGGTTTTGGAGTGGAGTCTTTTGGATTTTCCACATAAAGTATCATTTGCAAAGGTTGGGAGTTTTCCACATAAAGTATCATTTGCAAAGATTTAGAGTATGACTTCTTCTTTGCTGATTTGGATGCTTTAATATCTTTTTGTTGTTATTGTCTGATTGCCGAGGCTAGGACTTCTAGTACTATGTTGAATAGCAGCGGTGATAATGGACATCCCTGCCATGTTCCTGACCTTAGCGGAAAAGCTCTCAGTTTTTCTCCATTGAGAATGATATTTGCGGTGGGTTTTTCATAGATGGCTTTGATGATATTCAGCTATGTAGCCTCTATACCTACATTTTGCAGAGTTTTAATCAGGAAAGGATGCTGTACTTTGTCAGATTCTTCTTTCAGCATCTATTGAGAGTATCATATGGTTCTTGTTCTTTCTTTTATTAATGCATTGTATCACATTGATTGATTTGTGGACGTTGAACCAACCTTGCAGTCCTGGGATAAATCCTACTTTGTCGTGGTGAATAATCCTTTTAATGTACTGTTGGAGCCTGTTGGCTAGTATTTTGGTGAGAATTTTCGAATTTGTGTTCATCAAGGATATTGGTCTGTATTTTTTTTTTTCTCAATGGGATCTTTGTCTGGTTTGGGGATGAAGGTAAATGTTGGCCTCATAAAATGAGTTTGGAAGTTTTCCTTCCATTTCCATTTTTTTGAACAGTTTCAGGAGAATTGGAATTAATTCTTCTTTAAATGTTTAGTAGAATTCCCCTGGGAAGCCGTCTGGCCCTGGACTCTTGTTTGTTGGGAGATTTTTGATGACTGCTTCAATCTCCTTACTGGTTATGGGTCTGTTCAGGTTTTCTATTTCTTCCTGGTTATGGTAGTTTATATGTCTCTAGGAATGCATCCATTTCTTCCAGATTGTCAAATTTGCTGGCGTATAGTTGCTCTTAATGTGTTCTTATAATTGTTTGTATTTCTTTGGTGTTGGTTGTGATCTCTCCTCTTTCATTCATGATTTTATTTATTTGGGTCCTTTCTCCTTTTTTTTTTTTATAAGTCTGGCCAGGGGTTTATCAATCTTATCAATTCTTTCAAAGAGCCAGCTCCTATTTTTGTTGATTTGATCTATTGGGTTTTTTTTTCTGTTGTTGTTGTTGTTGTTTCTATTCCATTGATTTCTGCTCTGATGTTTATTATTTCTCTTCTCCTGCTGGGTTTATGCTTTCTTTGTTGTTCTTTCTCCAGCTCCTTTAGGTGTAGGGTTAGGTTGTGTATTTGAGATCTTTCTTGTTTGTTGAGAAAGGTTTGTATCGCTATATATTTTCCTCTCAGGACTGCCTTTGCTGTGTCCCACAGTATTTGAACCATTTTGTTTTTATTATCATTTGTTTCCATAACATTTTTCAATTCTTCTTTAATTTCCTGGTTGACCCATTCATTCTTTGGAAGGATGCTGTTTAGTCTCCAGGTATTTGCGTTCTTTTCAGATTTCCTCTTGTGACTGAGTTTTAGCTTCAGAGCATTGTGGTCCTTAAATAAGCAGGGAATGATCCCAATCTTTTGGTACTGGTTGAGACCTGATTTGTGACTCAGGATGTGATCTATTCTGGAGAATGTTCCATGTGTACTAGAGAAGAATGTGTATTTTGTAGCTTTGGGATGGAATGTTCTGAATATTTCTGTGATGTCCATCTGGTCTGGTGTGTCATTTAAGGCCTTTATTTCCTTGTTGCTCTTTGCTTGGATGATCTGTCCATTTCAGTGAGGGTTTGTTAAAGTCCCCTACTATTATTGTATTATTGTCAATGTGTTTCTTTGATTTTGTTATTAGGTCGTTTATATAGTTGGCTGCTCCCATGTTAGGGGCATAGTTATTTAAAATTGTTAGATCTTCTTGTTGGACAGACCCTTTGAGTATGATATGGTGTCCTTCTTCATCTCTTATTATAGTCTTTGCCTTAAAATCTCATTGATCTGATATAAGGATTGCCACCCCAGCTTTCTTTTGATGTCCATTAGCACGGTGAATTGTTTTCCACCCCTCACTTTAAATCTGGAGGTGTCGTTGGGTTTAAAATGAGTTTCTTTTAGACAGCATAGTGATGGGTTTTGGCTTTTTTTATACATTCTGGTACCCTGTATCTTTTGATTGGGGCATTTGGCCCATTTACATTCAGGGTAACTATTGAGAGATATGAATTTAGTGCCATTGCATTTCCTGTAAGGTGACTATTATTGTATATTGTCTGTTCCTTTCTGGTCTACTACTTTTAGGGTCTCTCTTTGCTTAGAGGACCCCTTTCAGTATTTCTTGCAGAGCTGGTTTGGTGTTTACAAAGTCTTTCAGTTTTTGTTTGTCTAGAAGCTTTATCACTCCTTCTATTTTCAATGATAACCTAGCTGGATGTAGTATTCTCGGCTGCATGTTTTTCTCATTTAGTTCTCTGAATATATCATGCCAATTCTTGCTGGTCTGTCAGGTCTCTGTGGATAAGTCTTCTGCCAATCTAATATTTTTATCATTGTATGTTACAGACTTCATATCCCGGGCTGCTTTCAGGATTTTCTCTTTGTCACTAAGACTTGTAAGTTTTACTATTAGATGATGGGGTGTGGGACACCTGGGTGGCTCAGTCGGTTAAGCCGCTGCCTTCAGCTCAGGTCATGATCCCAGGGTCCCGGGATCAAGTCCTGCATCGGGGTCCTTCCTCGGTAGGGAGCCTGCTTCTCTCTCTGCCTCTGCCTGCCACTCTGCCTGCTTGTGCGTGCGCATGCTCTCTCTCTCTCTCTCATAAATAAATACAATCTTTATATGATGGCGTGTGGACCTATCCTTATTGATTTTGAGGGGGCTCTCCGAGCCTCCTGGATTTTGATGCTTGTTCCCTTTGCCATTTTAGGGAAATTCTCTACAATAATTCGCTCTAATATACCTTCTCTCCCCCACTTCTTCTTCTGGTATCCCAATTATTTAATATTGTTTCGTCTTATGTTATCACGTATTTCTCAAGTTCTCCTCTTGTGGTCCAGTAGTTGTTTGTCTCTCTTTTTCTCAGCTTCTTTCTTCTTTGTCATTTGGTCTTCTATATCACTAATTCTCTCTTCTGCCTCATTTATCCTAGCAGTAAGATCCTCCATTTTTGAGTGCACCTCATAAATAGCTTTTTTGATTTCAACGTGGTTAAATGGATTTTAACGTGGAACAAAGATTTTAGTTCTTTTATTTCTCCAGAAAGGGCTTTTATTTCTCCAGACAGGCTTTCTCTAATATCTTCCATGCCTTTTTCGAGGCAGGCTAGCACCGTGAGAATCGTCATTCTGAACTCTAGATCTGACATATTATCAATATCCATATTGATTAGGTCCCTGGCCTTTGGTACTGCCTCTTACTCTTTTTTTTTTTTTTTTGTGGTGAGTTTTTCAGACTTGTCATTTTATCCAGGTAAGAATGTATGAAGGAGAGAATAAAATACCAAAAGGGTGGCAAAGGCCCCCGTAAAATGTGCTTTATCCAAATCAGAAGAGATCCTAAATCCTGGATGGGGGGAGAAAGGGGTAAAAATAGTTCAGAAAAAAAATTTAAAAAAGAAAAAATATAAAGAACAAATATAAAAAAGAAGAAAAATAATATATATTATATATATATATTAGACTGGTGACTAGAACAGGGTCACCCACTTAATTTTGGGAGTATTTTGGTCTCTCTTAGAAGAAACTACCTCCCCAAATTTTAAAGAATGAAAAACATATTTAATGGTAAACATGATGAAGAGATGGAATATGAGTATAAAGGTGAAAAACTTTTAAAAAAAAATTTCTAGAAAAGGATTTAAGTTGTTTGAGAGAATAAAGAAAAAGAAAGTGGAGAGAATTTCCTCAGGCTGGAGACTAGAACAAAGCCCTGTGCTAGATTTAGGTTCTATTTTGATCTATTAAAAGAAGTTTTATCTCAAAATTTTTTTAGAAGAAAAAACCTTATATGTATATCAAAAATAATGTTAGATAGTATGAAAGATAAAATATGACTATAATAATGAAGTTTCAAAAAAGATTTTTTTGAAAGGTAGTGTTAATATAAACTAGTTAAAAAACGTTAAAAGAGGAAAGGGTAAAAGTTAAAAAAATTTAGTAGAAGAAAAAAATATAATTAAAACAACTAATTAACTTTGTAAGACTAAAGAATCATAGGGAAAAGCCATGACTTCCATGCTTTGCTTTCTCCTCCTCCGGAATTCCACTGTTCTCCTTGGTAAGTGAACTTGATCATGGCTGGATTTCTTGGTGATCTTCTTGGGGAGGGGCCTGTTGCAGTGATTCTTAAATGTCTTTGCCCAACGTGGAATTGCACTGCCCTTACCAGGGGCCAGGCTAATTTATCCGCTTGGGTTTGCTTTCGGGAGCTTTTGTTCCCTGAACACTTTCTGTAGAGTTCATAGGACGGGAATGAAAATGGCAGCCTCCCAATCTCTGGCCTAGGGGAAGGAGATCTCTGGGCCCCACTCCTCAGTGTGCCCTCGTTGAAAAGTGCTCAATCACTCCCGTCTCCCTGGCCTATGGCTGCGCTCCGACCTCATCCAGCCTGTGACCAAGCATCTCTGTCTCTGGCACACAGCCCCGGCTGGAGTCTCCAAACCCGGCAGATCCCTGTGCTATTCCAGGGGTGTCTCCCAAGATCTTGTGGGGTCCCCACTCAAGAGCAGTGGCCTTTGCCACAAATCACAATTTAAGGTATCCCTGAGTTGAGAGCTCATTCCTCAGCTCCACCTCTCTAGCCAGCTTCCCTGCTCTAATACCTGTGAGCTCTGTGACACTCAGACACCCACGATCCTTCTGTGACCCCGCAGGACCTGAGACCATGCTGTCCCCATGTGGACTTCACCCTGGTTTAGTCTCTGGAGCGATGCCCCTCAGTGGAGCAGACTTTTAAAAGTTCTGATTTTGTGCTCCATTGTTCTGTCGCTTGCTGGGAGGTGGTCTATCTTCCCATTGTTTGGATTCACTTCTCCACTGGTCCTACCTTTGGGAAAGTGGTCGATTTTCTGTTTCTAGATTTGCTGCTCTTCTCTTCGATCTCCTGTTGGATTTTTGGGTGTTTGGAATGCTTTGATAAGTTATCTAGCTGATCTCCTGCTACCTGATGTTGTCTCAGCCTGCTACTTCTCCGCCATCTTGACTCCTCCCCATTCTTCATTTCTTTATGTTGGTATGCATTTCTCACATACATTGTTTTCACTCTTCTTGAAGAAGTTCTTATATTTCTTGGGTCACAATTTTACCAGCAACACATTCCTCCAAATTCTGTTTGTTTGAGAAAATCCTTAATTCTTCTTTGCTTTTGAAATACAATGTCACTGGATACAGGATTCTAAATTGTGATTTTTCTGTCAATATCTAAAATATCTCACTTTACTCTCTTCTTTTTGCATGGTCTCTTAAGAGAAATTATATTTTTACCCTTCTTTAGATAAGGCGTTTCTTCTTCTTTTTTCAAGATTTTCTCTGTGTCTTTAAATTTGTGTTGTTTGAATATGATATGACTACATGTAGATTTTTTTTGTATTTATACTGCTGTTGTTCTCTGAGCTTTCTCAGTCTTTTGTTTGGTACCTGTCTAGTTTTGGAAAATTTTCAGTCATCACTTTAAGTATTTCTTATATTCTGTCTTTTTTCTCCTTTATATAACTTATACCTTTTATAATTCTCCAACACTTCATAAGTATTTCACTCTGTCTTTTTAATTCTTTTTTCTCTTTGCATTTCAGTTTTGAAGTTTCTATTAAACATACCTTCAAGTTCACTGATTCTTTCTGTAGTCTTTTTTAGTTGTCGATAAGCCCATTCAAGGCATTCTTCATTTCTGCTATTGTTTTTGATTTCTAGCATTTCCTTTTGATTAATATTTCATGTTTTCATATATCCACATATATTATTCACATGTTCTTGTGTGTTTTCCTCTTTTTCAATTAAAGCCTTTGCTGTAATTTCTGGTGTAATAATTCCACTATCCACTATCTTTACCTTATCTAAGTTTGGTTTTGATGTTTGTTCTTATTTTCTAAAGATTTTATTCATTTATTTGACAGAGAGAGAGAGAGATCACAAGTACGCAGAAAGCTAGGCAGATAGAGAGAGGGGAAGTAGGCTGCCTGGCGAGCAGATAGCCCGAAGTGGGGCTCCATCCCAGGACCCTGAGATCAAGACCTGAGCCGAAGGCAGAGGCGCAACTCACTGAGCCACCCAGGCTCCCCTTGATGTTTGTTCTTCATCTTCAACTGATCTTTGTTTTTGTTGTTGTTGCCCTTTTGAATGTCTTGTACTATTTTGTTGAAAGCCAGGCATGATGTTCCAGGTAAAAGGAACTGAAATAAATAGGCCTGTAGTATGAGGCTTTATGTTTACATTACTAGGAGTTAGGCTGGGCTTAGTTTGCTTTTAGACTATGCTTGTTTTTTTCTAACTATTGTTCTGAGGCCAACATTTCCTCTGGTATTTTTTTTTTCTGTTTTCCCTGTTGTCTTTGGATTTTCTTAAAGAGGTATTATTTTTTCTTAAAAAAATTATTTATTTATTTGAGAGAGAGAGAGAGGAAGAGAGAGTGAATGTGGTGGCAGAGAGTAGTAGAGGGAGAGAATCTCAAGCAGACTCTCTGCTGAGCTTGGATTTGGATGTGGCGTTCAGTCTCATGACCCTGAGATCATGACCTGAGCCAAAAACAAGGTTCAGACACATAACTGACTGAGCCACCCAAGCGCCCTGAGAATTATTCTTAAATAACTAATAGTCTGATTTCTGCTTATGTGATTCTGCTCTGGTAATCTCTGATTCTCTATTTTCAACTGTCTATCTAATATTTGAGGCAACTGTTTTCCTTCTGACTTCACTTCTCTGTTGTTTCTAAGGGGAATTATTCATTTTCAATTTGTTCATCATTTTTCATGTGAGGATGGGTGAGGTAACTTTCAAGACTTTTAATTGTTGTACCAGAAACCAGAAGTTTCACAATGATCACTTTTAATTTTTTGGTTTATAATTCTCTGTCTGTAAAATAAAAGAAGATCATTACTTGGTTGCTAAATTCTCCCCTAGCTCTAGCATTCTGTTGAGTCCATAAGCAGTGACTTGCAAAAGTGACTGTGCTGTTATGTGACATTTTCTACTCTTCTTTACAGGCAGACCTCCAGGTGGACAAGGAGAGGCAGAATTTCTTTGAGTCCTCCCTTGATTACGTTTATCAAATCCAGGAAGTTCAGGAGTCCAAGAAGTTCAACATTGTGGAGCCAGTAAGTTTTATCTGTTGATGAATAGTCTAAAAATATTTACCAAATGCCAGGTAAATATGGAGAACTTTGACCATAAAATTGAAATTTCAAAGATGCTGTAGGATATTTAATGCTTAATAATGAATGTCAAGAAAATAAACACAGTAGCTTGGGTTGCTCTTGCTCTCTTATTAACAATATTTTCTCTCTCTTCTTTACCTCTCCTCCCCTGCCTTTTTTCCTCTCCCATTTTCTGTCCCCCCAGCTATGATTTTTCTTTCCTTCTCTTTTTTGCTTCCTTTCTCCTTTTCTCCCTCCTTTGATTTTTCTGTCACCCTTTCTTTTACCTTGCTTGTTCTCTTCCCTTCCTTGCTCTCACGCTTTCATAAAACTTTTAAAGTGCCTATAATATGCCAGTCAATTTGCTAGGAGCACATGTTCCTTGCACTTAATGACTTCCAATTGTACTATTTTTACTTCTATCTTCTTTATTTTCTACTTACATCTCCTTGACTTTAAAAAGGGTGTGCTTTGATATGACAACTATGTTGAATTTTAATTCTTAGTAAAGAAAATCTAGAAAAAATTATAGGAAAAAACAAAACAAAAATAACAAATTCCCATACAGAGATAATCATTGTTGATATTTTGGCATTTTCTTTCCAAATTTTCTGTGTATTTGTTATATTTCTCTCTATATATATGTCTATCTTTGTACCTGTAGATGTGGATATATGTACACATGTGTGCAGGACTGTTTACACATATATATATATTTTTTTTCACATGAACATGTATATCTAGGTACATCTAAATGTGTATCTGTCTTCCCTTATGTATATATCTATATGTATATCTGTGTGCAACCAAGTGTTTATTCATTTATACAAAAAATAATTGAGCTTCTGTTATATGTCAGGCACTGTGCTAAACAATGGGTATCTTATAGTAAATAAGACAAACTCTGTTTCTATCTTTATAAAGACTACAGTCTTATTGGGTAGACAGAAGGGAAAGGATATACATAAATAAAACTAATTGTAAGTTATGATAAGGGCTAAAACAAATAACAAGAATGGGCAACTACTTTAGATAAAGTGGTCAAGGAGTAAGTCTGAAAGTATCACTTAAGTTCTAAAGAAAGAGAGGATGCAGCCACATGCATAATGGGAAATAATATTAAAGACACAGAAAAAAACACATGTGTATGATCCTTAAGTTAGGAAAGAATGGTGTGCCTGAGGAATGAAAATGTTAGTGCCTTTAGATATAGGTGATAGAAAAGGAGAGTGGCAGGAAATAATGTATGATAGGAAGGCATAGGACTTGTAATCATGGTAAGGAGTTTGGATAGTAGTCTAAGTATAGTGGAAAACCACGGATATAAGTTTTAATCAGGATATGACAGGGAGAGGAGTAAAGATGGCGGAGAAGTAGCAGGCTGAGATTACATCAGGTAGCAAGAGAGCAGCTAGATAGCTTATCAAACCATTGCAAACACCTATAAATCCAATGGGAGATCGAAGAGAAGAAGAACAGCAATTCTAGAAACAGAAAATCGACGACTTTCTGAAAGGTAGCACCAGCAGAGAAGTGAATCCAAAGCGATGGGAAGATAGACCGCGGGGGAGGGGCCGGCTCCCGGCAAGCGGCGAGTCTGCTCCACGGAGGGACATCGCTCCTGAGGCTAAACCGGGGTGAAGCCCACGCGGGGTCAGCGTGGCTCCAGGTCCCGCAGGGTCACAGAAGGATCGGGGGTGTCTGAGTGTTGCAGAGCTCGCAGGTATTAGAGGGGGGAAGCCGGCTACAGAGACAGAGCCGAGGAGTGAGCAATCAGCTTGGGGCTACCGTGAACCAGTCGCAGGCTGGGTGAGCTCAGAGCGCAGCTGGAGGCCAGGGAGACGGGAGTGATTGGGCGCTTTTCTCTGAGGGTGCACTGAGGAGTGGGGCCCCAAGCTCTCGACTCCTCTGCCAGAGATTTGGAGGTAGCCATTTTCATTCCCATCCTCTGGAACTCTACGGAAAGCGTTCAGGGAACGAAAGCTCCCGAAAGCGAAACAGAGCGGGTTACTTAGCCTGGCCCCTGGTAAGGGTGGTGCAATTCCGCCTCAGGCAAAGACACTTGAGAATCACTAAACAGGCCCCTCCCCCAGAAGATCAACAAGAAATCCAGCAAAGACCAAGTTCACTTACCAAGGAGAGCAGCGGAATTCCAGAGGAGGAGAAAGCAAAGCATGGAATTCATGGCTTTCTCCCCATGATTCTTTAGTCTTGCAGTTAATTTAATTTTTTCTTTAATTTTATTTTTTTTCTTCTGCTAATTTTTTTAAACTTTTAACTTTTTCTTTTTTAACGTTTTTTTAACTAGTTTATCTTAACAATACCTTTCCAAAAAATAATAATCTTTTTTGAACTTTCATTATTATAGTCATATTTTATCCTTTATTGTATTTAACTTTATTTTTTGTATACACATAGGATTTTTTTCTTCTAAAAATAATTGGGGTACAACTTTCTCTAGTAGATCAAAATATACCCTAAATCTAGCTCCGGGCTTATACTAGTCTCCAACCTGAGCAAATTCTCCCAACCAACTTACTTATCAACTCCTTTTTCTAGAAATTAAAAAAAATTTTTTTTCCATCTTTATAGGCATATTCCATCCCTTCATTGTGTTTACCCTTATATATGTTTTTCATTCTTTAAAATTTTGGGAGGTAGTTTCTTCTACGAGACCAAAATACCCCAAAATTAAGTGGGTGACCCTGTTCTAGTCACTAGTCTAAAAAAGAAAACAAATAAAGAAAAGAAATATATATATGTATATATATATATATATTTGTATATAACATATATAATATATAATTATATATATATAATTGTATATAATATATATATATATTTCTTTATTTGTTTTCTTTTTTTAATTTTTTTTTCCCTGAACTTCTTTTTATCCCCTTTCTCCCCCCCACGATTTGGGGTCTCTTCTCATTTGGTTAAAGTGCATTTTCCTGGGGTCTTTGCCACCCTTTTAGTATTTTATTTGCTCCTTCATATACTCTTATCTGGAAAAAATGACAAAGCGGGAAAAACTCACCACAAAAAAAAGAACAAGAGGCAGTACCGAAGGCTAGGGACCTAATCAATACAGACATTGGTAATATGTCAGATCTAGAGTTCAGAATGACGATTCTCAAGGTGCTAGGCTGCTTCGAAAAAGGCATGGAAGATATTAGAGAAACTCTGTATGGAGAAATAAAAGCGCTTTCTGGAGAAATAAAAGAACTAAAATCTAACCAAGTTGAAATCAAAAAAGCTATTTATGAGGTGCAATAATAAATGGAGTCTCTTACTGCTAGGATAAGTGAGGCAGAAGAAAGAATTAGTGATATAGAAGACCAAATGACAGAGAATAAAGAAGCTGAGAAAAAGAGGGACAAAGAGCTACTGGACCACGAGGGGAGGATTCGAGAGATAAGTGACACCATAAGACAAAACAACTTTGGTATAATTGGGATTCCAGAAGAAGAAGAAAGAGAGAGGGGAGAAGAAGGTATATTGGAGAGAATTATTGTAGAGAATTTCCCTAAAATGGCAAAGGGAACAAGCATCAAAATCTGGGAGGTGCCGAGAACCCCCTTCAAAATCAATAAGAATAGGTCCACACCCCATCACCTAATAGTAAAATTTACAAGTCTTATCGACAAAGAGAAAATCCTGAAAGCAGCCCGGGAAAAGAACTCTATAACATACAATGGTAAAAATATTAGGTTGGCAGCAGACTTATCCACATGACCTGGCAGGCCAGAAAGAACTGGCATGATAAATTCAGAGCACTGAACGAGAAAATCATGCAGCCAAGAATACTATATCCAGCTAGGCTATCATTGAAAATAGAAGGAGAGATAAAAAAACTTCCATGACAAACAAAAACTGAAAGAATTTGCAAACACCAAACCACCTCTACAGGAAATATTGAAAGGGGTCCTCTAAGCAAAGAGAGAGCCTAAAAATAGTAGATCAGAAAGGAACAGAGACAATATACAGTAACAGTCACCTTACAGGCAGTGCAATGGCACTAAATTCATATCTCTCAATAGTTACTCTGAATGTTAATGGACTAAATGCCCCAGTCAGAAGACACATGGTATTAGAATGGATAAAAAAAACAAAACCCATCAATATGATGCCTACAAGAAACTAATTTTATACCCGAAGACACCTCCAGATTTAAAGTGAGGGGGTGGAAAACGAATTACTATGCTAATGGACACCAGAAGAAAGCTGGGGTGGCAATCCTTATATCAGATCAGTTAGATTTTAAGCCAATAATAAGAAATGAGGAAGGACACTATATCATACTCAAAGGGTCTGTCCAACAAGAAGATCTAACAATTTTAAATATCTATGCCCCTAACATGGGAGCAGCCAACTATATAAACCAATTAATAACAAAATCAAAGAAACACATCAACAATAATACAGTAATAGTAGGGGACTTTAACACTCCCCTCACTGAAATGGACAGATCATCCAAGCAAAAGATCAACAAGGAAATAAGGGCCTTAAATGACACACTGGACCAGATGGACATCACAGATATAATCAGAACATTTCATCCCAAAGCAACAGAATACACCTTCTTCTCTAGTGTACATGGAACATTCTCCAGAATAGACCACATCCTGGGTCATAAATCAGGTCTCAACCAGTATCAAAAGATTGGGATCATTCCCTGCATATTTTCAGACCACAATGCTCTGAAGCTAGAACTCAATCACAACAGGAAAGTGGGAAAGAACCCAAATACATGGAGACTAAACAGCATCCTTACAAAGAATGAATGGGTCAACCAGGAAATTAAAGAAGAATTGAAAAAATTCATGGAAACAAATGATAACAAAAACACAACGGTTCAAAATCTGTGGGACACAGCAAAGGCAGTCCTGAGAGGAAAATATATAGCGGTACAAGCCTTTCTCAAGAAACAAGAAAGGTTTCAAATACACAACCTAACCCTACACCTAAAGGAGCTGGAGAAAGAACAAGAAAGAAAGCCTAAACCCAGGAGGAGATGAGAAATCATAAAGATCAGAGCAGAAATCAATGAAATAGAAACCAAAAAAACAATAGAACAAATCAACGAAACTAGGAGCTGGTTCTTTGGAAGAATTAATAAGATTGATAAACCCCTGGCCAGACTTATCAAAAAGAAAAGACAAAGGTCCCAAATAAATAAAATCATGAATGAAAGAGGAGAAATCACAACCAACACCAAAGAAATACAAACAATTATAATAACATACTATGAGCAACTCTACACCAACAAATTTGACAATCTAGAAGAAATGGATGCATTCCTAGAGACATATAAACTACCACAACTGAGCCAGGAAGAAACAGAAAACCTGAACAGACCCATAACCAGTAAGGAGATTGAAACAGTCATCACAAATCTCCAGACAAACAAAAGCCCAGGGCCAGACGGCTTCCCAGGAGAATTCTACCAAATATTTAAAGAGGAATTAATACCTGTTCTCCTGAAACTGTTCCAAAACATAGAAATGTAAGGAAAACTTCCAAACTCATTTTATGAGGCCAGCATCACCTTGATCCCAAAACCAGACAAGGATCCCATCAAAAAAGAGAATTACAGACCAATATCCTTGATGAACACAGATGCAAAAATTCTCACCAAAATACTAGCCAATAGGATTCAACAGTACATTAAAAGGATTATTCAACACGACCAAGTGGGATTG
>PISX010010143.1:14274-34886 GCA_004024625.1 Mellivora capensis
ACATTAAAAGGATTATCCACCACGACCAAGTGGGATTTATTCCAGGGCTGCGAGGTTGGTTCAACATCCGCAAATCAATCAATGTGATACAACACATTAATAAAAGAAAGAACAAGAACCACATGATACTCTCAATAGATGCTGAAAAAGCATTTGACAAAGTACAGCATCCCTTCCTGATCAAAACTCTTCAAAGTGTAGGGATAGAGGGCACATACCTCAATATTATCAAAGCCATCTATGAAAAACCTACTGCAAATATCATTCTCAATGGAGAAAATCTGAAAGCTTTTCTGCTAAGGTCAGGAACACGACAGGGATGTCCATTATCACCACTGTTATTTAACATAGTACTAGAAGTCCTAGCCTCAGCAATCAGACAACAAAAAGAAATTAACGGCATCCAATTCAGCAAAGAAGAAGTCAAACTCTCACTCTTTGCAGATGATATGATGCTATATGTGGAAAACCCAAAAGACTCCACTCCAAAACTGCTAGAACATGTACAGGAATTTAGTAAAGTGTCAGGATGCAAAATCAATGCACAGAAATCAGTTGCATTTCTCTACACCAACAACAAGACAGAAGACGGAGAAATTAGGAGTCAATCCCATTTACAATTGCACCCAAAACTATAAGATACCTAGGAATAAACCTAACCAAAGAGGCTAAAAATCTATACTTAGGAAACTATAAAGTACTCATGAAAGAAATTGAGGAAGACACAAAAAATGGAAAAATGTTCCAAGCTCCTGGATTGGAAGAACAAATATTGTGAAAATGTCTATGATACCTAAAGCCATGTACACATTTAATGCAATCCCTATCAAAATCCCACCCATTTTTTTCAAAGAAATGGAACAAATAATTCTAAAATTTATATGGAACCAGAAAAGACCTTGAATAGCCAAAGGAATATTGAAAAAGAAATCCAAAGCTGGTGGCATCACGATTCTGGACTTCAAGCTCTATTACAAAGCTGTCATCATCAAGACAGTATGGTACTGGCACAAAAACAGACACATAGATCAATGGAACAGAATAGAGAGCCCAGAAATAGACCCTCAACTCTATGATCAACTAATCTTCGATAAAACAGGAAAGAATGTCCAGTGGAAAAAAGTCAGTCTCTTCAATAAATGGTGTTGGGAAAATTGGACAGCCAGTTTCAGAAGAATGAAATTGAACCATTTCCTTACACCACACATGCAAATAGACTCAAAATGGATGAAGGACCTCAATGTGAGAAAGGAATCCATCAAAATCCTTGAGGAGAACACAGTCAGCAACCTCTTCAACCTCAGCCGCAGCAACTTCTTCCTAGGAACATCGCCAAAGGCAAGGGAAGCAAGGGCAAAAATGAACTATTGGGATTGCATCAAGATAAAAAGCTTTTGCACAGCAATGGAAACAGTTAACAAAACCAAAACACAACTGACAGAATGGGAGAAGATATTTGCAAATGACATATCAGATAAAGGGCTAGTGTCTAAAATCTATAAAGAACTTATCAAACTCAATACCCAAAGAACAAATAATCCAATCAAGAAATGTGCAGAGGACATGAACAGACATTTCTGCAAAGAAGACATCCAGATGGCCAACAGAAACATGAAAAAGTGCTCCACATCACTCAGCATCAGGGAAATACAAATTAAAAGCACAATGAGATATCACCTCACACCAGTCAGAATGGCTAAAATTAACAAGTCAGGAAATGTTAGATGCTGGCGAGGATGCAGACAAAGAGGAACTCTCCTACACTGTTGGTGGGAATGCAAGCTGGTGCAACTGCTGTGGAAAACAGCGTGGAGATTCCTCAAAAAGTTGAAAATAGAACTACCCTATGACCCAGCAATTGCACTACTGAGCATTTACCCTAAAGATACAAACGTAGTGATCCGGAGGGGCACCTGCACCCGAATGTTTATAGCAGGAATGTCTACAATAGCCAAACTATGGAAAGAACCTAGATGTCCATCAACAGATGAATGGATAAAGAAGATGTGGTATATATACACAATGGAATACTATGCAGCCATCAAAAGAAATGAAATCTTGCCATTTGTGACAACGTGGATGGAACTAGAAGGTATCATGCTTAGTGAAATAAGTGAATCGGAGAAAGTGAAGTATCATATGATCTCCCTGATATGAGGAAGTGGAGATGCAACATGGAGGGTTGTGGGGTAGGAAAAGAAGAAAAGAAACATGATGGGATCGGGAGGGAGACAAACCATAAGTGACTCTTAATCTTACAAAACAAACTGAGCGTTGCTGGGGGGAGGGGGATCAGGAGAGGGGGGTGGGGTAATGGACATTGGGGAGAGTATGTGCTATGGTTAGTGCTGTGAAGTGTGTAAACCTGGTGATTCACAGACATGTACCCCTGGGGATAAAAATACATTATATATTTATTAAAAATTTAAAAATTTTTAAAAAAGGATATGATATAAGCTGATTTTGTTGTGTGGAGAATGGCTCGGAAGAGATCAACAGTGGAAGCAAGGAATTCAATTAGGAGGCTTCTACAGCAGCCTAGGCAAGAAAAGAGGTTGGTTTGGGTTAGGATGCTGAAAGCGGAAATAGAAAAGAATGGCTGGATTCGAGATATATTTTTGTGGTAAAACTGACAGAATTTGGATTGAGATGTGAGTGGAAGAGAAATCAAGGATGATTCTTTAATTTCTGGCTTGACTGAGTAAGTGGTAGGGTCATTTCCTGAGATGAGAAAGCTTGGAAGAAAAACAGAAAGATTGTGTATATGACAATGTATGTAGTACACAAACCCGTTTACATTTATATATAAAGAAATATATATGTACGTGTGTTTATATATGTATAGCTTTTATGTTTTTGTGTATATATAGTTTGTTTATATGTATAATATATGCATGTGTATATGCATATTGTATATCTGTGTATATTTATATATACCTATCCACTTATTTTCTAAAAAGAATAGAGAAATTATTACTACTTCCTATTATTATACTTTGCTATTTCCAGGAGTGAGCATTATTGTTTAAAGGTTTGTATTTCATAGATGAAATCATATTTTCATTGTTTTTCTGTGTATTTATTAATGAATTTGAATATTTGGAACATTTAAAAAAATTATTAGTTCTTTTATGTCTTACTCTTAAACCCCTCCAAAACATTTTTTAATTTGAAAATGGGTTCATACTATTTGAATCTTTTAGCATTAGGACAGTCTTCATTAAGGTACAGAACCTACTTTACTCATTTATTCACGTATCTATTTGCCCAACAAATATTGGTCACCTATTCTGTGCCAATTCTGAGGATATAGAGAGAAAATGCACAGTCTATTCCATGTGGTCCAAACTATGAATGGTTTTATATGCTATCTGGAAAGGATTTGAATGAATACATTTGTTAGTAGTTTTTATTTTCTGGAACTAAGTACAACGTAAATGTTTAATAAGAGAATAGCTATGTATAGACCTTTTTGTGTTTTCATGATTGCTTTTAACACTATAGTCAGTATATGGAGTTTCTTTTCCATGTTTCTTTTTCCTTTATTTAGTAATGAGAAGGTACTGATGATGAAGTTATTTTTACACATTTTCCCTAGGTTTTGGCCTTTCTTCATAGTCTCTTCATTTCGAACAACTTGACTGTGGAGCTCACACAGGATTTCCTCCCCTACAAACAGCAGCTCCAGCTCAGTTTGCAGAATGTGAGTTTGCATGTGGGTTTCTTCACCTGTCCCTGCATTTCAGTTGGATCTCAATGACCTTGATCTTGAAATCCCAGGTTATTGCATTCTAGCCAATTTTTCAGGACATACTAATGTGGATCATAATTATTTTAGTGTGCTTTTTCTTCCAGTTTCAACTCTTACCAGTCTTTGAGGCTTATTGTTGTTCAAACCTACCCTTCCACCTTCTGACACTTCTATCTACCCAGTAAACATTAAATGTTGCTAATTTACTGCATCCCTCTCAGATCAGAACGCAACTATGGGCTTGTTTAAACACAAGTTTTATGCTACTTCCATGTTGGTCAGTCAAGGCACTTGTGAGTTTTATGACATGAATGCCCATTTTCCCCTCTCTTCCTTTTTTCACTAATCACTAGAATTAAATTATATATAAAGGTTTTATTCACCTTCTTTCCCATGCTGGTTCTTATAGATGGTCATAGGCATAGCCTTCCCATCTTCGTAACATATATATTTTTTCTCACTTGTTTATTTAACCCACTATTCAGTGAATGGCTATGGATATAGCATATACTCTGTGCCAGGCATGGACATACCATAATGAAGTATGTTGGGTTTTCTGTCCTGAGGGAACATACAGTCTCTTGCAGGAAACAGACATAAACACTGGAGCACACCATAATTACTTGTGATAAGTGTTTCAATAGCATCAAGACCAGAAATTTTAAGGAAGCACAGAAAGTGGAACATTTGACTGCCTGACACAGTTAGAGAAGGCATCATTGAGATAGTGACTTTGGACTAGTTGTTATATTACATAAAATTTGTAGAGTATTTTTATATGAAAAAGTTGCTCATAAGGTTGTTAGTGGAAATGAACTTCACCTGGTTGTTTAGTAGGATCCTTACAGTTGTTTTGTTTCTTTTGTTTCTTTCTTTCTGTGTACTTACCTTCACCAGAATGTGAGAGCCCCTGTTTTCTATGGATTTTCAAAATCTTCCTATAACTAGGTTAATCATTTGAATCTTCCTCCAAATAGAACTTGAAAAGTATGAGTTTAATAACAATGTTTTGTATCTGTGTATATGATGAACTCATTCACAAGATAATCAATAGTGTGGGCCTAACAAGATAGATAGCTCAGATCACCTTTGTGATGGATGTAACAATCTTGATACTGGACATTAAGAACCTATCTCTAGGGATTTTCATACCCACATTTCACGCAGTGTTTTGCTATTGTGTTTTAGTTGTATGGTTTTAAATAGATTTCTTCTTACCATTAGTTTTTGTTATTCATGAATATGAAAACATAGCTTTTCTATTGACATATCTTCAAAGATAGCACCTTGTCATGTATTTTATACTAATAACCAGAATTTGATTCAGAGTCAAGTAGGCAGTAACTTTACTTGAGGCAGAGCTTAGAAGTTGCCATGATAATATTACCTTTGGAAACCTTTACAGTTTCCTATCTTGTAAAGCAGAGTTCAGTCTGGCGCTCAGAATTCTAAGAACCTTTATTTATTGGCTTATGTGATTCCCATTAGAATAAAGTCTGCCAGATGTATTTTTATGGTTATATTGCTATTTATGTTTCTGTTTCCCTTTTAGTCTTTGGCACTGTTAATCTCGTAAAATTGTTTTCTAGTCACTATGCTATTCAATATTTTTGTTGTTGTTGTTTTTGCTATGTTGTAGCATATTATTCAAACCAAGAAAACTCTGCACTGGATCTATAACCAATAAGTGCTTTTTAATAATCATGGTGATAATGAGAATAATTATGATGATAATATCTTCACAGACAAGAAATCATTTCTCCAGTACCCGGGAAGAGATGGAAGAACTTAAGAAAAGAATGAAAGAAGCTCCCCAGACATGCAAACTTCCAGGACAGCCTACCATTGAAGGCTATCTCTATACACAAGAGAAATGTGTGTGGGAATACAGGGATACACACTGGGTTTCAGTAGGCTAGTACCTACTGCCACTTGGCATCTCCAAACTCCAGGCACCCATATTGTTCACAGACCCCTGACAGCTATACCTCTTTGGAGAACAGTCTGGGAACAGAGAAAAAAAAGAAAAGGAAGGAGAACTTAGAGGGTAGTAGTTAAGGATTTGTCTTCCGAAGACTTAGGGATGACAAGATCTAAGGTTTTTCTCTGTGATTCAAAGTGGGGATTGTTAATTGTTTAATCCTTCTGATGACTATGACTGGGGGAGGTAGGGGAAAGGAGGCAGAAAAATAATATTTATTACGCCTACTATGTACCAGGAATGATGCAAAGTGCATTAAATACACTATCTCATTTAATCTTTAAAACCACTTATCATACCATTTTACTTGAGGCCACTGAGGCTAGAGATCACTAGTTGAAAGTTACCCAATGATATGTTGGCAAATTGAACATAATTTTTAAAAACAACAACAAAAAAAGTTACCCAACTATCAAGTAGCAAGCCTGAGTAAACTCAGTTCTATGAAATGCCAAAACCTATCCTCCTATCACTATACCCTATACCTTCCACTGCCTTAGGAATACATGGTTGCTCTTAAAGCACTAAACAACAACCATTGTGATTTCAGTGGGCAGGACAGTTGTTCATTGCTAACCAAGGCCCATGGGTTAACTTCTCCATTCACTGAATATTGTAGAGGATTTAAGCCTTCCTACTTCCTAAATTACCTTATGAAAACTTTTGTGTGCTCTTTGATTTTCCTTATGAAATATGACCCAATGCTTCAAAAGCCTGTGATTTCAGCCCTGCCCAGACTTATTATACCTGAGAAGAAGAGGCAAAGGAGGCTATTTAGATGTTACCAGTGACAAAAACTACTGCAATTCACAAAGCATGGCATTTAGGCAGTGATAGTATCATCTTTTCTTCTCTAAGAGAAATTAACTTCTGGTGGTTTTCAAACATATGTTCTTTAACCTCTTGGGTTTATCTTTTCAACTCTGCATTGCAGAATTTCTCAATCTTAGTGCAATTGACATTTTGGGATGGGTAGTTCTTTGTTCTGAGAGGGGGGTCATGTACATTATAAGATAATTAGCAGCATCTGTGGCCTATCCTCACTTTATTCTAATAGCATTGCATAGGTATGACAACCTAAAATGTCTCCAGACATTGCCAAATATCTCTTTGGCAAAATTGCCCTTGGTTGAAAACTACTGCTATATTTTAAAAGATGTGGGAATAATGATTTTCTAATCTTGGCTCTAATATCAACTAGCTACATGGTCCTTCTGTGCCCCAGTTTTCTAATGTGTCAAATGGATATGATGTTGCTTTTCAGCTGACTGTTTACTGAACATCCTTTTTGCCAGATGATATGTAGTGCATTGAGGATTTTAAAAATATGAACTAATCTTATTTTTTTTCAAATCCAATATTATTTTTATTTTTATTTATTTTTATTTTTTGTTATCCTTTTATTATGGTCTGTTAGTAAACTTCAAGAAGTTCATAGTCTGATGAGGAAGACAGACAACTATATCAAGAATTATAAGGAAATGTGTTGAGCACTGCATTTGGGGCATATATCTAAGGGCTTCACTGAGGAAGCAATGTTTAAATTAGGAATTGAATTATGAGTGGAAGTTTGATAGACAAAAGAAGTGGGGGAGAGAAAAATTCCAGGTATATACCATTGCATGTTACTCAGGCACAAAGGTGTATGAGGATGTAATTTACTTTCAGGGTCATAGTTTGTAAAGAATAGCCCTGGTATACACTTCCCATCCTGATGTAATTATTAATAGTGACCCATTCACTCTTAAGTATGTATTGAATTTGGACTAAAAATATATGGTCACCTGTTTATTTGGTAACTGAAAGTAATTCAATGAGACAGGACCATAGAGGGTGGCAAAAGACAAAGTAGGAAAGGTAAATGTCATATTAGGAAGGGTCTTGTGGGCCAACATGAGTTTAGAGACAGTGGGAAAGCCATGCAAGATTTATAAGAAAAATGATATAATAGACACCGGTATTTAAAAAATATTCCTTTAGCTAAGGAATAGAGAATGGACTGGAAAGGAGTGATCAGAGATGGGAGCAATCAGAGAGAAGGTCACTGTCATAATTAGTGAAATGGTGAATTTTTATTTTGTTTGAAGTAGATCATAAAACATTATAAGTAATTCAGCAATAGGGTCCTGAACTAATTCAGTTCTAGAAGGGATGGAGAGAGGAAGCAGCTGAAGGAGAGACATGTGGGAAAAAGAATGAGCAGTACCCAACCACTAGTCAAAAGGGACAGGTTACAGGGAAGAAGCACCAGAAGATTATAGATGTTTCCAACTCATACAATAGGATGAACAATAGAAGCATTTAGAAGAGACATGGCAAGAAGAGTTCTTTGGAGCAAGCTAGAGCAGATATGGAAAGCATTTGATGAGGATTAGGAACTCTATATGTGCTGTGCATCGATAGCCCACAGGGTTGGAGTTCAGGGAAAGATTAGAGCTAGATCTGAAGCCCTGTAATCATGAAGAGCAGGCTATACCACTTCCATCTTAGGAGTGTATTGACCAGACAGCCAAATGGATATAGTCTGTCAGCTCACCCTTACCTATCATTGTAGGGGCTTTGGGAATATCCTGGGTGAAATATTACTGCCAGTATGAGAAGGAGACCAAAATCCTCACCATGACACCTATGGAGCAGAAGCCAGGTGCTAAACAGGTCAGTTTTTTTGTTTGCCATATTTTTTTGAAATGCATCTGTGACTGTATCTTAGAAAAGAGTATATCTTGACTTAGTTTCAAAGAATCAAGTCCTAATGGTTATGTAAAGCCATGACTTTGTATGTTCCTCTTGACACAAATTTGCATTGGGCCAGCTACTACTCAGTTGAGTGAAATATGTCCATTAATTACATCAAGCCTTCTGAAAATGCCTGTACTTTTTCAGATCATTTATTAAATTATTACAAGTGCTTGTCACATTGTACAAGAAAATTTGCAAGAATATGGATGAATTGCAGGAGGATAGTGTTACTTGCTTTTAAGAAGTCTACTTCTTCTGCCTACTTGTGATCTGTCTGTCAAATAAATAAAATCTTTAAAAAAAAAAGGAAGTCTACTTCTTAGGATTCTTAGGATTTCTTTAAATAGCAAGTGTTTAAAATATCATTTTCCAAAATTCCTTTGTTTTTTTAGAGAAGTATGTCTGTTTCCTGAAGGTAGAATAATCTGTACCCCCTATTCTATATAATTTTCAGATATATTTAAGCAGGTAATGCTTCTTCTGTCCTTCAAACCTTCCCCATCCCCTAAAATGTCAAGATGAGTTTAACACACTAAGAAGATAGTTACTTACCTGGAAGAACCTAATCTTATATATTACATACCATACTATACTTACTGTACTATGCTATAGTATATTATATATATGAAAACACAGCCAAAAAGCTTATTCTGTCATCTCACTTTTGCCTTTATTTGTAGAGGCTTTGGAAATTCTATCTCTCAAGGGTTTATTAAGATAAAAGCTGATAGAATATTCATATTATAAAAGTAGCTTAGTGTGTCCCTTTAAACTGTCTCTTAGACTGGGTTGTAAGGCATTATTTTTAAGGATTTCTATTCTTTACAAATTGTTTACAAAGTCAAACAAGGTTCATTTGTTAGCACTGAACCTTGGTGGTGTGAAAAGACCTAATTTCGGTAGGCAGAAATTTGGAGAAAAATTGGGCCGTTTTGTCTCCTCTGCTGGTGCTTTCCATGGAAGATCTCTCTTGTGTGACTTGTTCCACAGAAAATTAAAGAGGACTGATATTTGGTGTCAGGCTATAGAAAATTGCCTTTTTTGTCTTGAACCCAGAATTTTGTCATTCAGCTTTGAATGAGTATTGGAGATGGAATGCACCTCTAATGAAGTATACCAAATGGGGTTTCCAGAATCCTCATCCATGCTTCTATATGGGCCAGACATTCATTCCTGACTCCAAAACTCTTCTTAGTTTCCAGTCTGTTCATTGCCAAAGTACCTTCCAAGTGGTTTCGGTAAATTTATCTTGGGCTCTATCACAGCATTTTTTCCATTTCTGTCGATACTTAGCTGATGTATCTTATTGACTAGTGCTTATAAGCACTGTCCTGTAGTTTCTTCCTTTTCTTTTCCTACACAAATTTCTTTCCCAGTCCCAGACTTTAAAATAAGCTGATTAGGCCCTTTCTTTTCTGCTCAAACACCTACTGAAAAGCTCAAGACAGAAGCAGTCACACCACTTTCATATCCTCCTAGGAGGTGAGCACAAGCTCTCCTTTTAGTTTTTCTTTCCTTCTTCCCTTTTCATTGAGTGGCTGCTTGTAAAATTGCAATAGTCAGCCTAAGCAGTTTTAATATGGGATTCCTTATGGAGTGGAAAGAGGAACTTGGTTCTCTATTTAGAAGGAAGGGAAGGTAAAGTAGTAACTTGAATTTCCCTAAAATGAAGTTGGAAATGATTTCTTCTTGTCATTTCTCTCAGTTCCTGTTTCTGGTTTGTGTTTTAGAAAGGTAAATAATACAAGGAAATAAGACTATAATAACACCATAAAATCCACTATTTATTGACGTCTACTGTGTGCCCAGCACTGAGCTAGGCACTTTTCGTCAAGCGCTTCATTTACTTTCTCAGTATGCCTGTCACGTATTAGTAGTTCAGTTTGAAGATGGATTCCCCTTTCTGACTATGGTACTTAACAGTGTTCCCTACTAGTTAAGCCTATCAACTTCCACTTGTGTTGTGCTGCTCATTTTACAGGTTATCCTCCCAAATTCTCTTTTATAGGATCCCCATCATTTCCCTGTCAGGCAGTTGTGGTAAGAGGAAGGAGTGCTATATTTTGACTTTCACTAACTGGGTTTAAATCCTACCTCTGTGACCTAGTAGCTTTTTGACCCCAAGTAAATTACGTAATATTGCTCAGTATCATTTTCCTCATCATAAAAATGGCAAGAATGATACTGTAGTTCATAAAAATTTCCTGGGCACTAATCTTTCCTAGATCCTAGAGATAAAAAGATAAATAAGATGCTGCCCATGCCCTTGAATTCTCAGTCAATTGGGGAAATAAGGCACAAAAATGGGAAGCTTTAATATAATGCATAAAACACATAGTGGACAGTGTATGGGATTGGGGAAGAATTTTGGAGGATATTAAAGCTGAACTGCAGTTTGTAGAACAATTATGAGTTTAGCCAGACCAAGAATATAGATAAAGTCATTGCAGGTGGAGGAAACATTATTTGCAGTTATGGAGTCATGAGAGTCATGACATGTGTGAAATGAGAGCCCTTCTGAATGGATGGGGCATAAAACAGATGGGGGTGGCTAGGGGTAACCTGGAGTAATAGACAGGGCCTAGGCCCCTGAGCTATGATGCCTCTGAATCTGAGAGAGTTGAGAGTTTAAAGAGGGAGGGTGAGTATATGATGCTGTTGCTGTCATCCTGAAGGACTTGTAATTCTTGATACCCTCAGTGTTAGGGTAAAGAAGGCAGATTGAAGGATGAATTTAGAGTTGAGTTTTTATAGTGTAGGGGCAGCAAAAGGATAGGCCTGAAAGGGAGTTGAGTGTACCAATAAGAAATAAGTATTATATGCAATTAATGAATTGTTGAACATGACATAAAAAACTAATGATGTATTATATATCGCCTAATTGAACATAATGAAAAAATGAAATAAAAAAGTACTGTTTGATCAGTTGGATCAACTGTATGGACCAGTTTGGATGGCATAGTACCTAGACCCAGAACTGACACTTGGGAAGTATTTCTGAATTTCTGGCATCAAAGTGTTTAGCATTTTCCCCATTTAATAGATTGTGAAGTTAAGGAAAATTATTTGCTCTGGGTTGTAAGCTAGTAAATGGCATAACTGAGACAAAATCCCAAATTTTAAACTTCCTAGTTTATTAATATTTCCACTATACTGACTTGGGTGACTTTAGGTAAGCCATTTTACGTCTCTGAGATTCACTTCTTTCTAAGGGTTGTTATGAAGAAAGTTGGTTTAAAGATACCTAGCATAATGTGTGGCAAATAGTAGGTAATTGATAAGTGTTTCTTCTCTTTCCTATACCACATTGTCTCTGTTGAGGTAATAAGGGAAACTGAACAATGTAGGATTGGGAAATTTTAATCTGTGGACACAGCAGACTTCAATGGCCTTATTAAGTGCCCATAAGACTAAGGTGGGCTACGCTGTTTTGCATGTATGAAATACCAAATGGAACTTTGTAATTTATAAATTTGCTCATTTTTTGTACTCCTGCCTATCTTTGGAGAGATTGCTTTTGTGATTTCTGTCTTCCTGAAGAGTCTGGAGGTGGGGAATGAAAATGTTTCTCTCTCCTCCTCCATCTGCCAGTTTAATGGAAGGAAGGTTGCATAAGGCCACTCCCAACCTGCAGGTTTTATGAAAATTTTATTCAGTACACTTAATGCCATTTGGTCAGCCCATTTGTCCTACATTCCCCTTATATTATATATAATGAGCTTCCTATTTAATCTACCATGCTGGAAAAGAGTACTAACCTACCCAGAGCATTTTGTCCTGGTCTCAACCATTAATTACTGGAGCAAGAAGAAACCATCTGCTGCAAATACTGTTTGAAGGGACAAGGTTCTTGGTGAAGCTAAACATTGCTCCTGCTGCCCTGACCAATGCCTTCCAACTGACTGAGGCTACTGCAGGAGGCAGAAGAAGCTTCTGTGCATTTTTTTTTCAAATTGGCTATTAATCCTTCTCTTATATCAGGGGCCTTTGGACTTAACCCTGAAGTACTGCGTGAGGAGGAAGACAGAGTCTATCGACAAAAGGTTCTGTTTTGATATAGAAACTAATGAAAGGTAAGCTTGCTAGTATGAACTGGCAATGTCCTCATGTACCAGGTGCTGAGCCCGAGTAGAACTTTTATTTTCCTCTGTCATCTCTTGTGATGAAAATGAGCAAATCTATTCATGACATTACTGTCTTGGCTCTTCTGGCTGCTGTTCACAGGGGTCCCTGTTAGACCTGGCCCAGACCTGGTTCTCCCTGTGGAAACTTCAGTCAGCTTTGCCTCACCTACTCGAGGCAGAATAAATCACTCCTAGGATTTAATTTGCTATCAGATATGTAACGGTCACTGTTCGGCAACACTGTAAGGACAACATAACAAAACTCATTTTTTTTGGTAGTATCAAGTTTAGATATTTAAATTCCAGTTAGTTAACATAGAGTATGATATTAGTTTCAGGAGTAGAATTTAGTGATTCATCACTTATATACATCTAGTTCTCATTATCACAAATGCCCTCCTTAATATCCATCACTCATTTAACCCACCCCCCAACCTCCCCCACCAGCAACCCCAGGTTGTTCTCTAGAGTTAAGAGTCTATTTCCTGTTTTGCATCTCTTTTTCCTCCATGTTCATCTGTTTTGTTTCTTAAATTCCACATGAGTGAAATCATATGGTATTTGTCTTTCTCTGACTGACTTACTTCACTTAACATAATACTCTCTAGCTCGATCCACTTTGTTGCAAATGGCAAGATTTCATTTGTTTTGATGGCTGGGTAATATTTCAGTGTGTGTGTGTGTGTGTGTGTGTGTGTGTGTGTCTGTGTGTACACCATATCTTCTTTATCCATTCATCAGTCAATAGACACTTGGGATCTTTCCATAGTTTGGTTATTGTTGATAATGCTGCTATAAATATTGGGGTGCATGTATTACTTCAAATAGGTATTTTTGTATCCTTTGGGTAAATACCTAATAATATAATTGCTAGATCACAGGGTAGCTCTATTTTTAACTTTTTGAGGAAATTCCATATGGTTTTCCAGAGTGGCTGCACTACTTTACATTCCCACCAGCAGTGTAAGAGGGTTCCCCTTTCTTTGCATCCTTGGCAACACATGTTGTTTCCTGTATTGGTAATTTTAGCCATTCTGACAGGTGTGAGGTGGTATCTCATTATAGTTTTCATTTGTATTTCTCTGACTCATCTGATGATGAGTGATGTTGAGCATCTTTTCATGTGTTAGCCATCTGGATGTCTTCTTTGGAAAAATATCTTTTCATATCTTCTGCCCGTTTCTTAACTGGATTATTTGTTTTATGGGTGTTGAGTTTGAGGAGTTCTTTCTATATTTTGGATACTAACCCTTTATCAGATATGTCTTTTGCAAGTATCTTCTCCCATTCAGCGAAACTCATTCTTTTATCTCCTAATATAACATACAAGAACAAGTGAATTAGAACACCTTTTTAAGGGGAGATAGAAGGGATGGAGGGTGATAGTGAGATTGGGGAGTCTTTTTCTCCCACTTGGTGCAAACATGATACAGACTTCTCCTACTTTGCAGGTGAACTGGAAATAGTTGGATTATCAACTTTCTGATTTCAGCTAAGGCTTTCAAACTTTGTACTTTGTTGTATTTGTTTCTCTCCAGTACCCTCTTTTTGTTTTCTGGATCTGGGCAGTTTTATCAGAGGTGCATTTAACCTTGAAATTTTAAAATGAGAACATTTGGAGTTACTTTGGAGGAAAGCATATTATGCAGTTGAGAGGTTGATCCAAAATTCAGTGAATAAATGTTTCTATATATTATTTCTGTCTAGTATTTCTATGTATTATGTACTGCATAGTAGAAGAGAATTTAACAAAATGGTCAGATTCCTAGAAAGGCACTTAAAGGTTGAATTATAATATCATATGAACAAAACTATCAATGACTGGAGGAATTATAAAGAATATACTAAGAGATGAGGGCTTTTTTTTTAGTCTGGTAATAAGTAAAAAGTCCTTTTCCACATTTGAAATTTCTATTTGTTAATCCATATGATTTCTTTGTTAAAAATGGATTATCCTGACCAAAGATGGTTGTGATAGTAAACATTGTTACTGGTAACCATGCAGCTGTCACTCATTTTTCCAGCAGCTTCAGGCTGTTGAACTATACTTTTATATACTGCAGAAAATGACTGTTGGGTGTGGCTTCTTTTTCATGAACCTTTATTGTCTCTTGCTCTGTATCATCAAGATGCTTAAAAGAAATTAAAATTTTCTGTGTCCAGTTTCATTCTGATTCCCCTTCAGCTTAAATTTGCAAGCTGTATGCAAATAATATCCCCATAGACTCAAAGCAGTTACAGACAATTTGGCCCTGAGATTATGTGCTGGGACCAGTTTATCTTTATTATTATTATTATGTTATGTTAGTCCTCATACAGTACATCATTAATTTTTGATGTAATGTTCCATGATTCATTGTTTGCATATAATACCCAGTGCTCCATGCACTATGTGCCCTCCTAAATACCCATCACTGGGCTCACCCATTTCCCACCCCTCTCCCCTCTAAAGCCCTCAGTTTGTTTCTCAGAGTCCGCTGTCTCTCATGGTTCGTCGTCTCCAATTTATCTTCATGTATCTTTCACCTAATGCTATGCATGGCTCATGATAGGTACTAAATTTGGTGTGTGTTTATTTATTTTTTTTAATATTATTTTTTCAGTGTTCCAAGATTCATTGTTATGCACCACACCCAGTACTCCATGTATTTATTTTTAAATGTATTTTCCCACCCCATAACACTGGGGAATTCTGAGACTAGAACCCAAGAATTAAAGTTTTGGTGTATCTGTGATTTTAATTACCACATATTGGGCACTTAAACAACATTCACTCATTTAATCCCCCTCCCCTATTTTACCAGGTGAGGAGACTGAGACTTGAATATGTTAAGTGAGTTGCCCAAAGTCACACAGTGGCAAGGCTGAGCTCAAACACCCATTTATAGTTCTTCAAAGTCCCTGTTGTTGTTGTTTTTTAATTTTGTTCCATTGTCTTATAAGGAGAATAAACATGCTGTGAAATGAAGGGTCAAATATATTAATGAACGGGTGCTGAGGTACCTCTGTGGACATGGAGTTTTCTGAGGGGTGTGGCATCTGCTTTCCTGGCTAGTAAATCTGATATAAGAAACAAAGTCAGCATTCCCAGCAGGCATTAGGTACCTATACTCATGTCACTGCAGCACAGAGAACAAAGGACTTTCTGAGTTCCTTTTACTATCTCAGAAATAGAGCGTATTTTTTTTTAATTGGCTTTGCTGCCATGGTGCCATGGCTCAATTGGTTAAGCCTCTGCCTTCAGCTTGGGTCATGATCCTGGGGTCCTGGGATCAAGCCTCACATAGGGCTCCTCACTTAGCAGGAAGCCTGCTTCTCCTTCTCCCTCTGCCTGCCACTCTCCCTGCTTGTTCTTGCTCTCTCTCTCTCTCTCTCTCTGTCAAATAAATCAAATCTTTAAAAAAATAACTAGCTTTTCTGCCAACATTTGAAATCACAGGTTTTTGGCGCATAGAGCTTGAAGTGCAACGATAACAACAACAACAACATAACAACTGCTAACATTTGCCTATGTATTAGGCACTATTCTCAGCCCTTGAAATGTATAATTTCCTTTAATCCTCACTAAAGTTCCATGAGGTATGTGGTTTTATCCCAATTTCACAAAAGAAGACAAGGAGACAGAAATGAAGCAATTTAGGTAACATGGATAGCAAATGGTAGAGCCAGGATCCAAATCCAGAAATTCTAGTCTTCAAACCCACACTCTTAACCATTGCACTGTACTGCATATATGCTATATATGCCTTTTTGTTCTGTATGAGTGACTGGGACCTCAGGAAGTACAGGGGATTTGTCTAAGGTCATTAATAGAGTCAATGGAAGATCCTGGACTAGAAGTGAATGTTCTTTCTACTTTGTCATCCTGTTCTTATAAATATTATTCTGTTACTTGGACATTCTGTGGCACCTAAGATTCCTCAGTGCTTCTTGAATAGTCACTTATTCATTCTTTCAAGCTCTCTGTAAGGTTAAGAGGAGACACACACATTGGATTTTTCATTTCCCAGATAGGGAGGCTGAGTTCCAGAATGGGTTTAATGTCATATCTGGTCTGTACTGTCTGCTTTTATGTCTGTTGCCCATTTCCTTGTTCTTCCTCTGGCTTCAGGATTCAGCTGGGTAGATATCTTTACAAAGATTTCTGGACTTTCTAGCCCCATGTGATATATCCAAAAGGTTGGTTATTTGTTAGAGAAAAGTAAACTTGAAAGAATCCAGTGACCAAAGCCAAGTCCTGGTTTTCAGTTGATTTTGGCTTAAAGATCATTTGGAGGTTTTCTTTTTTAAGATGCACTTGAATGGAGTAAAAGATGGAAAGTCAAACAGGAATCCTATGGTTTCAAAACTGGAAGGGACTTCCCAGCTCATTTGGTCCTACACCCTTATGATAAAGAAACTGAGGCCCATAGAGGCTATTCCAGGCTCTCTGAACTCTCTTGTCTTGTCATTGTTTGCACCATTCCATGACTCTGTGAGAGGACTTATCTTAACAGAAGGAGTAAGAGGGACCAGTTTCTCATAATGATGCAGATATACAGAGAATGCAAGGAGACTTTATATCTGCATAATACGGTCAATCTGAAATTCTCAGCTTGGTCATGAAGGTCTAAAAAGACCATACAGATTATACCGCCTTGGGGTATCTCTGGTTATACATAGCCTACAAGTAAATAGAAAAAAAAAATGGGGTTGAGACCATTTCCGATACAGAAAAGGCGTTGTAGCATAGTGGTTAAGAAAGAAGATGGCTGTTGGACCAGAATTCCTAAATTTTAAATCCTGGTTCTATACTTACCTACTGTGTGAAGTTAAGGAACAACTCAATGCCTCAGTTTCCCCTTCTATAAAATAAGGATTCCTATATAGTATCTGTTTTATAGGTTCCTGGGTAGATTACATGAACTAATACCTATAAAGTACTTAGAAACTGGTACCTATCTAGTGAGCATTCAATAACTGTTATTATTAGTCATAGATTGCTTAAGTCAGCCAGAAGGCCTCCTCCCTGTGCTGAGCCAGCATGCATGTTGTTGAATTCTTTCCAACTGGAAATACTCTTTGGATATCATAGATGGGGGAAGTAGGAAAGCCATTTTTGTTTTGTTTTGTTTTTGGTGGATGGATGTGCCCATGCTGAATATGCTTACTCCTAGAGCCCAGACAAAACTGCTGGCTTCCCAAAGAGAAAGGTAGAGAGAGCCCCAGTTTGTCTCAAGTACAATGGAGCCAATTTAATTGTGTATTATGGTGAAGTGTCTTGACATCTACCTTCCTGTCTCCTTGCCTGACCCTGGCATGACGCTGCCAAGATACCATCTCCCCTAGGGTTCCCAAAGTTACTGTTCTCTAAATGTTTCATTGGTTTTTTGAGTAAAAGAGATTTTGAAAAATTGGAATTGTGTATGTGCCTGCTCAGTGTGATACCTCCCAGGGCTGAGAGGGACCCTAGATCACAAAACTCCAATTTCTCAAGTGAGTTTTCTACTTTTAACTTGTCATTTTTTCCCCATTAGGCCAGGAACCATCACTTTGCAGGCCCTTTCAGAAGCTAACAGAAGGCTATGGATGGAAGCCATGGATGGAAAAGAACCTGTAAGTTACCTCAGGATACTAGAGAAACCTCAGCACCATAGTACAGTGTGTGAGGGCCCTTAGTGGTTCACTGGGTCTAGGACAATTAAATAGTCAGATTGTCAGATTCAAAATTTTAGAGCTAGAAGGAATTGTTGACTTGACATTTCTTGTTTAAAAAGTAAGCTATTTTGAGTTCCAGAGAGGGTGAGGGACTTTTCTGGGATTTCTCTCAGAAAAGGCATAACAGTGGGGCCTAAAAATTCAGGTTTCTGAGCTTCTTGCTTCAGTGTTAGATTATGCAGCTGTGCCCACAAGATCTTTTTTTTAAGATTTTATTTATTTATTTGCCAGAGAGAGAGAAAGAACACAGGCAGGGGAGTGGCAGGCAGAGGTAGAGAAAGAAGCAACTGAGCAAGGAGCCTAATGTGGGACTCGATCCCAGCATGCTGGGACCATGACCTGAGCTGAAGGCAGACGCTTAAGCGACTGAGCCACCCAGGTGTCCCGCCCACAAGATCTTCTTCTTAAGAAAGAAAATTAAGCCTCTTTCAGTTTGTAAAACCAATATGTATTCATATAGAAAGATGGAAAATAATTGTCATAACTGAATAAGCTTTTGTTAAGATTTTATTTAAAATGGTTTTGCTGCCCCCATCTTACATTCCCAAGTCAGCTTATTCTCTTGAGTACAGCTGGTGGGGAAGATGGTATTGTCATCCACATCCCAAGATGTACTAGTCTGTTTAGAACATTGTTACATAGGAGGACAAGCAATACCTTAAAAGTTTTAGTGACTATCATAGAATGACCAATATGAGGAGTCAGAAATGAGTGAAAAGCACTTTTTCTCTTCAGTATCTTCCATGTGGGTTTCTTCCAGTGGCATATGAACTAATATTTCCTTCCTAGTGTTGGAATTCCAAAAGCCTGAATTTGGATCCTACTTGTGCTGTTCAGTGGTTGTGTGACTTCAAGCAAGTTATTCTAGCTGAGATTCAGTTTTCTTCTCTTCAGTAAAATGGGTTTAATAATCTCTGTTCCACTTAACTCACAGAGTTGCTTTGAAAAATCAAATGAATGGGAAGTCTGTCAACCATAATGTGCTGTGTTAGTTTTAGGTGCTTCTAACTGGGCTGAAGAATGAGTGCAAAGCTATTGCGATTCAATAATATTTGAATATAGTCTAGTATTCTTGTTTTATTCAAGGCAAAAATGTGTTAAGAGGGGAAATACATCCCAGGGTTTTCTTTCTGTGTCTCCTCAGTGCCCTGGAGACTAAAGAGGAGTGGTCAGATCTCAGACTGCATTTATAGCAACCAAGAAGGTAGCAGGAGGGAAGTGGTACTGTGAGGACTGGCATACAGAAAGTAGTCCATGACCTGTCTCTCCTCCCTCCTTCCCAGAAACCTGGAGCTTAACTATTGCATGCCTCTGATGTTTCTCTAGGAATATGGTAGGAGGCTCAGCAGGGCATTTTATTCTTGATTCCTTCTTTTGAATTTGTTCTCTCTTTAGGTTTTAGAGGTTGAAGGATGTAGATGGCTTTTTGTGGAGAATGACATTAGAATATGGGTTCACTAAATGTTGATGCTTAACAACTTGAGTTTGATAGCATTTCTGCAAATAGCTTATTAATAAAAGTGGCAGCTAAGGTTGGTCAGCACAGAAATCTCCCTCATTGAAATGTCCATGGGCATACACACATATGCAGATAATTTTCTTTTAAAAGGACAGATTGTTGGGGCACCTGGGTGGCTCAGTGGGTTAAGCTTCTGCCTTCGGCTCAGGTCATGATCTCAGGGTCCTGGGATTGAGCCCCACATTGCACTCTCTGCTCAGCAGGGAGCCTGCTTCCCTTCCTCTCTCTCTGCCTGCCTCTCTGCCTACTTGTGATCTCTGTCAAGTAAATAAATAAAATCTTTTAAAAAATAAAATAAAAGGAGAGATTGTTAAAGCAGACTAACAAATACCATATAGAAGGCTTACTTCCTGCAGTTTCACATTATTATTCTTGTTGATTGACTAAACACCCCAATTCACTAATCTTAGATGTGGTATGCATGCCTTTGTTTAAAGTGTCAAAGAAGATCAGGACTTGAAGGGACACCTGCTCCAATCCTCATTATTTTAGAGATACGAATCTTGAAGTATAGAGAATGAAAAGGACATGCCAGAGATATCCTAATGAGGTAGAGGTGGAGCCAGGACTAGACTTTGTGAGGATCTCCCCTTTGGTCTCTCATGTAGCTCTCACAGTGTGTTCTTCAATATGACTCAGACAAATCTTGATCAGTGCATGGATGTCTTTCAGCTGGACACTTGCTTTTCTACAGAGAAACACCCATTACTTAGCCTTTGGAGTAGGAAGTTTGTGTTGGGAGTATTTACATTTTACCACCAATGCCCATTAGCCATGTATCCATTAGAAAACTGTTTCTTA
>PISX010010143.1:34986-72006 GCA_004024625.1 Mellivora capensis
GGAGACAAACCATAAGTGACTCTTAATCTCACAAAACAAACTGAGGGTTGCGGGGGGTCGGGGGTCGGGAAAGGGGGGTGGGGTAATGGACATTGGGTTGGGGAGGGTATGTGCTATGGTTAGTGCTGTGAAGTGTGTAAACCTGGCGATTCACAGACATGTACCCCTGGGGATAAAAATTTGTTTATAAAAAAAAAAAATTAAAAAAAAAAAAAGATGGTCCAATATTAGCTAAAAAAAAAAAAAAAGAAAACTGTTTCTTTTCTCTCATGCAATCTTGCTCCATCAGAAAAATTCTCCAAGCTTTATATAAGTAAATTTCTAAGATGGGTAGGCTACAACTTCAGCTGCAGTGAGCTACTTGGAATCTGCTTCAGAGATTGTTAATCCAAGTGTTTTCTGGGGACCTAGGCAAAGATTCTGTTTAGCCCAGTTTTTCATCTTATTAAATCTTCAGAGTCACTAATGTTTTTGATGGACTACCTGGGGAAAGAGATTAGTATTATTTGCCACACTTACCTATAGTGATTGACAATAGCCATGGCTTTTTCTTTCTTTTCTTTTGTAGATCTACCACAGCCCCATAACAAAACAGGAAGAAAGTGAGTCAAATTTATGATCTATTGACATTACAAACTGCTCGCTGTCCTAATTACAGTTAATATTCTGTAATATTGACGCAAATGTGTTGTTGATGACTCTGTGTGGAATAAAATTCATACCTATTTTGTTAATAGGTCTACTTAATGAAATGAGGAAGTCACTTTATCTTAGCTTATGGTATAGATAGTAATATAGAGAAGAACATTGTATCTTTCTTATTCTAAACACATGATAGAAATTATGTGCATTTCTACCCTAACATTTCATGTTTGATGTTGCTCATGCCTAAAATAAACATAATGCAAAGAGGTCAGTAACAGCGTTTTGTGTTAAAAGAGTAAAAAACTCTTTTAAGGGGAAAAAATATTTCTATTTAAGGGTATTGGAGATGAAAAACCATATCCCTTAGTCTGTCACTGCAGTCTCCTAGCATGATCAATAAATGTTTGGTAGGTAAAGCTTGTTATAGCAGGATCTAACTCTGTTTTCCTTTGTTTCAAACAGTGGAACTGAATGAAGTGGGGTTCAAGTTTGTTAGGAAGTGCATCAATGTCATTGAGACCAAAGGTAAGACATGAATCAGAGTATTGGTGTTTGAATTTGGTCACTCTGCATTTATTCTAGGGCAATTTCTTTAAATTAGCAATGATGTTGTTTGTTGGTCAGGACTCATTTTAGCAATAAAGACTATTTATAAACCTGGAACACTAGACATAAATTTCTAAAATTCCAGCAAATTTCAAGCCAGTGGTATCCAAGCATATTGGGATAATTTGTGGTTTCCTGCATTTAAAGAGAAAGAGCTTAATTAATCAAATGGTACAAAGTTCTAAGTTATACAAGATAATTATGTCTTAGAGATATGGTATACAGCATAAAGCTGTAGTTAACAATACTGTATTGCAGACTTTAAAATGTGCTAAGACGGTAGATCTTATGCTAAGAGCTCTTATCACAAAAAAATAATGAATAAGGAGGGCTGCAGGAAAGTTTTAGAGGTGATGGGCATGTGATGGGTAGATTGTGGTGATGGTTTCACCTATCTCCAAACTCACCAAGTTGTGTATATTAAATATGTACAGCCTCTTGTATTTCAAAAAAAATAAAGAGAAAGAGCTTCCAACATCTTATAAGATATTCTAAAATACTACTGAGCACTCCTCAAGTAGTGTTATTACCATTCCATCGCAAATAAATAAGAGTTCAGTTTCTACTACAATACATATCAGTTTAGGGGCACCTGGGTGGCTCAGTGGGTTAAGCCTCTGCCTTCGGCTCAGGTCATGATCTCAGGGTCCTGGGATTGAGCCCCACATCAGGCTCTCTGCTCAGCAGAGAACCTGCTTCCCCCTCTCTCTCAGGCTGCCTCTCTGCCTACTTGTGATCTCTCTCTCTTTCAAATAAATAAATAAAATCCTTTAAAAACTCTAACTCTCTAGTCTCTCTCTGAGAATTGTTAGAATATAGGCAAGTAGTATATGAGCCAAGCCTCTCTGTTTCACATATGCCATGGTCCATCCCTTTCTTCCTTTATATCACTGATCACGGGCAACTTGGAGATTGGTATTTCCTCCTTTTTCAATTAAACCCTAGCTCCTTTCCAAGATGGGGACACTTTTCCCAGCCACCCGCCGTTACCCACCTAAGCATATTTTTCTTTTTCCTATATATTCTCTTCTGCTCATATTAATGAAATTTTGGTATAATCCAAATGAAAGTGTAGAGAGAATAATTTGGAGAGAGGTTTCAAAACTGTTCCCCTATTGCAGGGGAAGGCTGGAGAGCTTGGATAGGATAGGGAGACACTTTTCTGTTTGAACTGACTAGGATGAAAGTGCCTACTTTCTCTACCCTGAGGGAAATGAAAGCTCTAGCTGTGGAAACAAAACTGACTTCAATTTCTTTCCCTAGGGATCAAGACAGAGGGATTGTACCGTACCGTGGGCAGCAACATTCAGGTTCAGAAGCTGCTGAATGCCTTTTTTGGTAACAATTTTAATTTCATAATTCTTATTGGAAATTGTGTATTAAAAGTAAATGTGACTAAAAGAGAAAGGAGACATTGCTTAAAAAGGTTGTAGAATGTTTAAGAAATATTTTTAAAGGAAAAATATATACATATTTGCCTACGCTGGCTCAGAGACAATCTTGCATTGAAACAACTAGCATTTCTCCTTCTCCACCTCATATTGACACCTGAGAACCTTTACAGTCTGGCTTCTACCCCAACCTCTCCACTGGAACTACTTTTGCCAGGCTTAGAAGGTATCACAGCAGATATTCACAGAAGACAGTTCTCACAGTCTGTCTTGCTTAAAGTTTTGAAGGTATTCACAGTGGATTGTTTTCACAGTCTATCTGCCTTGATCTCCTTCGTGACTACTCCCTCCTTTTTGAAACTTTCTCCCTATGTGACTTCTGTGATTCAACATCTTGTGGTTTTTCTAAAATCTTGTGTTAAAACTTTCAAGTGACTCTTTTCAGGCCCTTTTTCTTCTCATCTTTTAAATCTTGGCTGGGTATTTTCCAGCATTCCCTCTTTGCTACCCTTTGTTTCTTCCTCTACATGTATTCCTAATGAAAAAATATTAACCTGGTTATGCATGACATTTTTTCGCTTTTTACATGTCTAGTAATTTTTAAAGTTTTTATTTAAATTATTTAAATTCCAGTTTGTTAACATACAGTGTGATAGTAGTTTCACATGTATAATATAGTGATTCAATACTTCCATACAACACCAATTGCTCATCAAATGCTTAATCCCCATCACCTACTTAACCTACCCTTACCTAACTTTCCTCTGATAGCTATCACTTTGTTCTCTACAGTTAGGAGTCTATTCTTGGTTTACCTCTCTCTTTCCACGCCCCATGCTTACTTGTTTGGCTTCTTAAATTCCACAAGTGAGTGAAGTCATATGGTGTTTGTCTTTCTCCGACTGACTTATTTGGCTAAGTGTAGTACTCTCTAGCTCCAACCATGCCATTACAAATGGGAAGATTTCATTCCTTTTGATGGTTAAGTAATATTCCATTGTGTGTATACCGCATCTTCTTTATCCATTCATCAGTTGATGGACATTTGGGTTCTTTCCATATTTTGGCATATATTCAAGTACTGCTATAAACACTGGGGTGCATTTATCCTTTGAATTAGTATTTTTATATTCTTTGGGTGAATACCCAGTAGCACAATTCCTAGATCGTAGGGTAGTTCTATTTTGAACTTTTTGAGGAACCTCTGTATAGTTTTCCAGAGTGGTTGCACCACTTTGCCTTCCCACCAACACTGTAAGAGGGTTCCCCATTTCCACATCCTCGTCAACACCTGTTGTTTCTTGTGTTGTTAATTTTAGCCATTCCAACTAGTGTGAAGTGGTATCTCATAATAGTTCTGATTTGTATTTCCCTGATGATGAGTGAAATTGAGCATTTTTTTCATGTGTCTTTTGTCCATCTATTTGTCTTCCTGGGGGAAAAAAATGTCTAGCCATTTTTTTTAAATGATTATTTGTTTTTTGGGTGTTCAGTTTTATAAGTTCTTTATAAATTTTGGATACTCACCCTTTATCAATGTGTCATTTGCAAATATCATCTCCCATTCTGTAGGCTGTTAGTTTTATTGATCATTTCCTTTGCTGTGCAGAAGCTTTTTATTTTGATGAAGTTCCACTAGTTTATTTTTGCTTTTAATCTTTTGCATGTAGGATTACCAGTTTTCCCAATATCATTTTTTGAAGACAGTCTTTTTTCCATTGATACTCTTTCCTGCTTTATTGAAGATTAACTAACCATACAATTGTGGGTATATTTCTAAGTTTTCCATTCTGTTCCATTGATCTATGTGTCCATTTTTGTGCCAGTACCATGCTGTCTTGATCACTACAGCTTTGTAATATAATTTGAAGTCCAGATTGTGATAACTTCAGCTTTGCTTTTCTTTTTCAAGATTGCTTTGGCTATTTGGAGTCGTTTGTGGTCCCATACAAATTTTAAGATTGTTAGTTCTAGCTGTGTGAAAAATGATGTTGGTAATTTGATAGGGGCTGCTTTGGGTACTATAGACATTTTCATAATATTGCTTCTTCCAATCCATGAGCATGGGATCTTTTTCCATTTCTTTGTGTCATCTGCAATGTCTTTCATCAGTGTTTTATAGTTTTCAGAGTGCACATCATTTACCTTTTCAGTTAGGCTTATTCCTAGGTATATTATGCTTTTTGGTAGAATTGTAAATGGGATCTATTCCTTGATTTCTCTTCCTGCTGCTTCCTTATTGGTGTATAGAAACACAGCAGATTTCTCTACATTGGTTTTGTATCCTGCAACTTTACTGAATTCATTTATTGTTTTTAGCAAGTTTTTGATGTAGTCTTTCAGGGTTTCTAAATATAGCATCATGTCATTGGCAGGTAGTGAACATTTGACTTCTTCCTTGCCAATTTGGATGCTTTTTTATTTTTTTCTTGTTGTCTGATTGCTGTGGCTAAGATTTCCAGTACTATGTTAAGTGTCATTGGTGAGAGTGGGCATCCGCTGTTGTTCCTCACTGTAAAAGAAAAGCTCTCGGGTTTTCCTTACTGAGAATTATATTAGCTGTGGGGTTTTCATATATGGCCTTTACATTGCTTAGGTTTTTCCTCTAATCCTACCTTTTTTAGGATTGTTATCATGACTGGGTATTGTACTTTGTCAAATGCATTTTCTGTATCTACTGAAAGGATCATATGGTTCTTATCCTTTCTCTTATTAATCTGGTCTGTCACATTGATTGATCTGCAAATTTTGAAGCACTTGCAGCCCAGGAATAAATTCCACTTGATCATGCCAAATGGTTCTTTTGATGTACTGTTAAGGATTCAATTTGCTAGTATCTTGTTGAGAATTTTTACATCCATGTTCATCAAGAATATTTACCTGTAGTTTTATTTTTAAGTGGAATCTTTATCTGCTTTTGATATCAGGAAAATGCTGGCCTCAAGGATGAATTTGGAAGTCTTCTTTCCTCTTCTAGTTTTTGGAATAGTTTGAGAAGAATAGATATTAACTCTTCTTTAAATGTTTGGTGGAATTTCCTTGTGAAGCTATCTGGCCCTGGACTTCTGTTTGTTGGGAGATTTTTTTTATTACTGATTCAATTTTTTAGTGGTTTTCAGTCTGTTCAAGTTTTCTATTTCTTCCTGTTTCAGTTCTGGTAATTTATATGTTTCTAGAAATTTATCTACTCCTTCAAGGTTGTCCAATTTGTTGGGGTATATTTTTTCATAATATTCTCTTATAATTATCTTTCTGTGGTATTGGTTGTTATTTCTTCTTTCTCATTTGTGATTTTATTTATTTGGGTCATTTTTCTCTTCTTTTAAATAAGCCTGGCTAGGAGTTTATCAATTTCATTAATTTTTTTCTTTTTTCTTTTTTAAAAGATTTTATTTATTTATTTATTTATTTGAAAGAGATCACAAGTAGGCAGAGAGGCAGACAGAGAGAAAGGAGGAAGCAGGCTCCCTACTGAGCAGAGAGCCCAATGCAGGGCTCGATCCCAGGACCCTGGGATCATGACCCGAGCTGAAGGCAGAGGCTTTAACCCACTGAGCCACCCAGGTGCCCCCAATTTCATTAATTTTTTTTTCAAAGAACCAGCTACTGGTTTCATTGTTCTGTTCTATTGGTTTCTTTTGTTTCCGCATCATTTCTTCTACTCTAATCTTTGTTATTTCCCTTCTTCTACTAGCTTTAAGCTTTATTTATGCCTCTTTTTCTAGCTCCCTTAGGTGTAAGGTTAGTTTGTGTATTTGGGATTTTTTTTGCTTCTTGAAGTAGGTCTACATTGGTATATACTAAAAAAAAAAGAGTATGTCTAGCAATTTTTATAAGATTCTGAAAATCATGGGTATTACATGTCTATTTTGTTGACTTCTATTAAAGAGTATTGAAATTTGTTTTTTAGGTAGTTATTTGTAGATCAGCTATCCATTTGATGCTTCTTTTTAAGCGTGTCAGGACAAATATAAGGTATCTTTTACTGGCTAGGTTAGCCCTACTACTGGAGTCTGTCTTCTTTTGTCTCTTCATTCTTATTGTTTGGAACTTAAACATCTGCCAGCTCTGCATCACTTCTTGGAATTGTTCAGCTTAAAATTCCTTGATATGTCATTGGCTAAACTTGTAGACTTTTTTTGTAAAAAAGATTATTTATTTATTTGAGAGAGAGAGAGAGAGAAAGAGACAGAGAGCACACACAAGCCAGGGGAGCAACAGAAAGTGAGGCAGAGGGAGAGGGAATGAATCTCAAGCAGACTCCATATTGAGTGCAAAGCCCAGTGCAGGGCTTGATCCCATGACCCTGATATTATGACCTGAGTCAAAATGGAGAGTTGGATGCTCAACTGACTGAGCCACCTAAGTGCCCCTAGCCTCGAAAAGTTTTATCCTGGCCACTCATTGCTTAGTATTCAATGGACAGACTCAAGGAGACCCACAGAAAAAAAAATTTTTTTGTTCTTTCTCTATACAGCTCCCTCTTTTCTGGTATAATGCCCTGTAAATTCTAGCTGCCACAGCCTCTCTGAACTCCAGTCTTTTTCTCTTCCACCTGAGCAAGACTTCTATGCTCAGCTTTGAGTTCTTATTCCTTATGCTGCTATTCAGAAAGTGCTTTTAGGTAGCAAGGTGTGACAATGGTAGGACTTATTTTATTTGTTTCCCCTTTTTTCAGAGTCATAGTCCTATGCTATCCATTGTTCAATGACTACAAATAGCTCTTTCTTACTTACATTTTGTCCAATGTTCTTATTGTCACAACAGGAGAGCAAGTCTAGTGCCAGTTACTCCAACATGGCCTGGCATAAAGTCCCTCTGCAGGGTTTTACTAGCACTTCTATGCTGACAGCACCCAAAAACTCTAGTCTAGACATCATCTCCTGAGTTCTAAACTCAGTTTCTCACTGAACCTGTGCTTACTAAACATATTTAGGTCCTGGCACATTGGAATGATCATATCTGTATAGCATAGTCTGTTAAATGAACAATACTGATCATGGCAGAGGTGTTAATCTCCAAAGGCTGAAGGAATCAGAATTGGAATGGTCTTTGTCATAGACTCTCTCTGTACATACGTGTTTCACAGATTCATATATTTGACATGTCCAGAACTAAACGTAATTGTTTTTATCTTTCTGCAAACCTGCTGTTCTTCCTTTTGTGAATGGTAGTGAACTATCTGATAATCTCAGTTTTCATAAAGCGTCAGAAAACAAACTGAGTGTGGAGAGCTGCAGTTTAAATAAAGCACATATCTTTGGTCTCTCCTGTGATGCATAGCTTAATCTTCATAACCCTGTAGGCCTGACAACCTAACCCTGTTAGTACTTGAGGATGTACTATATCCTCATGTAGTAATGTAGTAATGTAGTAATAGCAAGGTGTAGAAATTTTGTATTATAGAATACATTATTATTGCCTCAGCATTGCTTGCTTTTATCACTTTATATTCTTGACTTAAAAATTCACATTGTCCTATTCCTGGCCTTTTACAGCACATTTTATAAGCTATAGGACACTTTTTTATTTGGGAAAGGGCTTAGAGCATGGCCCAGAATATTTAGTTTCTGAAAAATTATTGAACTCAGATTAACTGTTTAGAATTCTCTGTCTAGTATCACTACATCCTTCTACCTAATATATAATAAGCTGAAACATGTGCCATGCTCGGCATCCTACTGATTCTCTTACAGGCTTCAATAGGACTGAAATGGTTCCCTCAAATCATACATGGCAATATGACTTGATTCATGTATCATAGAAAGTGGCAGGGTTGGCATATTGTATCTATTCAACATCCAGCTCCAAATATTACTTACATAAATACCTGAAAAGTAGCCCAAGAATTTCTGGATATAAATATTTATACATACAATATAAAACAGTGTCAGTTTTACATATTTCTGCATAAAAGTGACAATCCCTGATTCTTTCCCCAATTCCAATTCTAGATTTGGTGATCCTTATTCATTTAGCAAATAATTTAAGTATCTACTAAGGATCAGGCATTTTGCTCAAGGTTGTAGATTAGAGTGAACATACCACTTGCATTTCCTACCTTTGTGGAGTTTACATTCTATAGGAAAGACTGACTTTCTGCTAACTTATAATTTATCTTTGTGTGGAGTGATCTCCCTTCTAAGCTTCTTTTATATTATATCTTCTGGGGATTCTCACTGGGATCCTCAAAGTTGTCTTGCTTCTTTTCACCCTTCTCTGATCTATTCCCACACCATTAGGGGCTGGCTGCTTTGGCTTCGTATAGACTCATCATGATTTATTCTGGGAGGAAGTACATTCATCTCCTTTTACTAGCACAGCATGTTTTCCTCTCTTTTTTTCCTTAAGTCTTGTGCTCTATGCCCATCAAAAGTACACTTCCAGTTATGTTTTTTAACTTAAACAACCTTTAGACTACTTTCTTTATAGTGTTTCCTACAACATATGACTGTGGGCTTTTTTCTGTTGTTTACTAAAGACCTCCATTCTTTCCCCACCTGAAAATCTGTCTTTTTGGCAAATAAAATGCAACACAGACTGCAAAGTCAGTGGGAGGGGGAAACACATCCACAATAAATAATTATTTTTCATTCAGTCCACCATTGGGTTAGTCACATTTCTCCCCACCCAAGATTGTTGCATTATGCTTTATGTTAACATATCCTACAAACTGACTGGGAAGCATCTTCACTCATGCTGAATCCATCATAAACCACTCAAGTCACAGAGAAGCTAATCTGATTACCTCAGAAACAGCTTGGTACTGCATCTAAGTGTTCTGCTTCTCCACCTCTTATCAAGTCATCGTCATCTTATTAATGATAATGCCTCTTATATTATAATAATTACATATATTTATATTATAAAGTTGATAATTATAATCATGCTCATGACAATACCAGTGTACCTAGCACATTGCAGGCACTCAGTAACTGTTCCTTCACTGGAACTCTAAAATCTTGTGCTCTAGAGAGTATTTCCAAATGACTGAAACAGAGGGGTGAGATAGAGCAGGGAGACTAGATGTATTGACATGTGTCTTTTATGAAGTTGATTCTAGCCAGGAAGCCATCCACAGAAAATCATTATTTACTGAATTAAACAGAGGAGAAATGAATATAGTGAGTAAAGTAACAAACCATTGGTAAGATGTTACTTATTTAGGTTTTAAAATTTCTCCTTTTGCCTTTACACTATTAACAGAAAATACATTTAATTTTCAGAAACCAAATGGAGCACCTAATGTAATCATATGTAGACAGTTAAATAGAGTAGAGATGAGAGTAGACTTAAAAAAATCCCTCATACTTAAGTGTTCAGCATCTGAAGAATTAAGTTTAGTATTAAACTCACATATATCTAGACAAATAGATAATAAATATCAAAAAGAAGCAACTTCAAATTATATGAGCTATTTGATTAACAGAGAAATAATACCCCTAGTGAGTAAAACAAAACCATATCACACTTTAGGAGCTGCAAAACTTGAATTCTATGCATTTATCTGTAAAGCAATTCTGTAGGTTAATCACTTTTATTATACTCAAGTATAGTGGGGAACTTTACTTTTCAATACATATCAAGGCATTTTTATTCCTAAGGTCAGGTGTGTGTATGTGTGTGCACACGCATGCATGCATGTATTTAAAAACTTATATAGGTTCACCACATTAATCACAATTATACTTAGTAACCTAGATAGGTACTTTGAGTATTCTCAGATCATGTGTGCTTTGAACCAGTACTACAAGAGGCTGGAATAATTGGTAAATAGTTATTTAATGTTGTTCTTTTAAAAATTATTTATTTGTCTCCGGTTTTGAAGCTAGAAATAAAGTTTGTGGTCTGAATATTTGTTTTTTATCAATTGTTTTCTTAAAAACTGAAAAACAGATACCAAATTCATCTTTAGTTCCCAACCAACATATTGCCCTTTTCTAGCATTCTTGTCAATGTGTGAAAAGGGGGATAGAAATATTTGTGTCAGAAGTATCTTAACTTACAAAAAAAGTTAAATTGTTGACATGTAAATCTGGTAGCCTCCTTACTGTACCTGCTCCCTGCTTCTGGGTTTCTAATCTGGAGAGTCTATCTGCTATCTCACCATGAATAAGGAACCGGGGAACTTTTTGCACTAATGTCCTATTGCTACTGTAACAAATCAGTCTTAGGGAGTTAAAATCAAGGTTATTGGTGGGGTTGCATTCACGCTGGAGGCTCTAAAGGAGAATCTGTTCCTTTGCCTTTTGCAGCTTCTAGGAGATGACTGTTTTCCTTGTTTCCTATATGCCAGGCACTGTATCAGGTGGTAGGTGTATATCAGTAAAAACAAAAACAAAAACAAAAACAGACAAAAATCTCATTCCTCATGAAGCATAGAGTCTAGCAGCGGCCATATAGTTCATGGATATAGTCCTACATTTTCCCCTCAGAATAAACTCTGGAATATCCCAGATCCAGGGTTCTATTGATCTCCACCTGACAGTATAGGCAATTGGAAAAGAGAAATCACAGTGTTCCCTTTTGAAGAACCATTCTGCTTCTTGAACTCTTGAACCAAGGTCTTTCATACCATTTGTCTGAAGCATATAAGAAGAATATGTTAACTTTGGGATAATATAAATATATTCTTTTTTCTGATAGAGAGTATATATGCCTCATTTCCTCTGTCTGAACTCCACTGGTTCTCATTTTGTTCCTAATCTTACTGCTTATCTTCTGCCTCCTCCTGTCTTGGCTTGTGAACTCCTTTCTACTTTCCTTAGACCAGTCTTACAGTTAATGACATTTCATCCGTTGATTCATCCAGTGTTTACTGAATGTCTGCTGTATTATAGACACTAGTGTTTATGGCTGGTCTTTACCTCTCTTTATCTTTGTATTTTTCTCTTGTTCTTCACATATCCCTTGCCTTCTATTTTGATATACTGAGACTATCAGTTTACTTTCATAATATGTCTCCCATTAGCTCACATTGTAGACCCTTTCAAATACAAATAACCAGTCAAGTCGATCAGAAATGAAAGACTAGTCTTCTCTAGATCAAACCTAGTTGTCATCTGGGAAAATTGCATTTATAGAATTCTCAGGTAGGTAGTACATGCTGTAGCATTCCTCAGTCTATTTTTTTTACAAGATTTTTTTCTCTTGGATCTCTAGCAATCTAATATCCAGCACAATGACTGACATAAATATTTGTGGAATGAATGAGTGCTGTAAAGATAATCCCAGATGTCACAAAACTTATGACACAGTGTTAGCCACAGCAAAATTGAGCTATAGTTCCATATTCATATATTTCTCATGTACTTTTTTTGATGAGCAAACTGTCATATACTTTAATAATGTACAGGTAATTAATTGCCAGTTACATTTAGCAATCTTTCACATACTTTTTCAAATAAAAACAAACATTAGAAATTGGCAAAATTGTAGAATAAGAATGCTCAGCAAGTCCCATTGTAGTGTGAGTATACATTCTAAATTGATTTTACAGATTAATCAGCCTATACTTGCACTCACAATTTTACATTCCATGGTAGGCACATGTACTGCTAAAACATAAACTGTGGCATATTAAAAATTTTAAGAGCTAATTTGCAGAAAAATCCTTTTAAATTGGGCAGCATTCTGTCTAAAAGTTAGAAAAGAGCTGCAAGGATCTGTAGAAAATGACAGATTTTTTTTTCCTTTAACACTTTTTTATTGTCATAGAATATATACAACATAAAATTGCCATTTTAGCCATTTTTTAAAGATTTTATTTAGTATCTATTTGATAGACAGAGATCACAAGTAGGCAGAGAGCCTGATGCGGGGCTTGATCCCAGGACCCTGGGATCATTACCTGAGCTGAAGGCAGAGGCTTTAACCCACTGAGCCATCCAGGTGCCCCCATTTTAGCTATTTTTAAGCATACAGTTTTGTGGCATTAATTACATTCACAGTGTTGAGCAAACATCGCCACTATTTATTTACAAAACTTTTTCATTATCACAAACAGAAACTGTATAGCAATTAAGCAATAACTCCTCACAACCCGCCTCCAACTTTTTTTTATTATGTTATGTTAGTCACCATACAGTATATCATTAGTTTTTAATGTAGTGTTCCAGGATTCATTATTTGCATATAACACCCAGTGCTCATTACAGCACATGCCCTCCTTAATACCTGTCACCAGGCCACCCCATCCTCCCAACCTCCCACCCCTCTGAAACCCTCAGATTGTAGTCTCTCATGGTTCATCTCCCCCTCTGATTCCCCCCTTCAGTTCTCCCTTCCTTCCCTAATATCCTCCATGCTATTCTTTATGTTCCACATATGAGTGAAACCACATCTATAAAAAAACTTCTCAAACTCAACACCCCAAAAAACAAATAATTCAGTCAAAAAGTGGGCAGAAGACATGAACAGACACTTCTCCAAAAAGACATACAAATGACTAACAGACACATGAAAAAGTGTTCAACATCATTAGCCATCAGGGAAATTCAAATCAGAACCACACTGAGATACCACCTTACATCAGTTAGAATGGCAAAAATTAACAAGGCAGGAAACAACAAATGTTGATGAAGGTGTGGAGAAAGGGGAACCCTCTTACACTGTTGCTGGGAATGCAAGCTGGTACAGCCATTTTGGAAAACAATATGGAGGTTCCTCAGAAAGTTAAAAATAGAGCTACCCTATAACCCAGCAATTGCACTACTGGGTATTTACCCCAACAATACAGATACAGTGAAAAGAAGGGGCACATGCACCTCAATGCTCATAGCAGCAATGTCCACAATAGCCAAATTGTGGAAGGAGCCGAGATACCCTTCAACAGAGGAATGGATAAAGAAGATGTGTTTCATATATACAATGGAATAGTACCCAGCCAACAGAAAAGATGAATACCCACCACTTGTATCGACATGGATGGAACTGGAGGGGAACACTCTAAGTGAAATAAGTCAAGCAGAGAAAATGAAAGACTTTTATAGGCAGATGGGAGCAATAACTGGAAGTTATATTAAGGGAAAAGTAGGTTGTTTATTGCAAGGTTACTTTCCTTTAGAGAATGACAGGGATCTATCAGACATATAATCTAACTAGAGCTGATCAAGTGATTTCTGATGGACTGGTTTAAAATTCCTTTTTTGGGAAAAACAAAATAATAATTAAGTCTCAGTTTGGGCAGTGTGGGGCTTACCATAAGTGACTTCATTTTGGGCCTGTTGTCTTATTTTTTTAAAGAAGTCCACCTCTTTTTAACAGACCCTCAGCCTAACTGAAAGATGTGATCAAAATTTAAAGCACTAGTGCTACTTCCAGCTCCTGCACTGAAGTGCTCATAGGCTTTTCATTTTATGTTTTTGTTTTTTTTCTTTTTGGAATCTGTGTGGTATTCATATGTCATAACATCAGGTTCACATTCTTTAAGTTGGTCATTCTCTTCACTCTGACATTCTAATCTCAGGGAGGTTATTTTCTTGGTGATTAGCAGCTGTGAGGTTGCATTTAGATTTTGAGAGAATACAATGTACGAGGGAGACTGCTATGGTTATTATAAGGAAGATAATTCCCCATGTCTGGAGTGTACATTGGAGCCATGGTTCCCAATACCCAAACCAATCAGAATCAAAGAAAGTCAAAGAAAGACCCCATTGAAATTGCCTTCTTAATCCAAGTGAGTTGTTCAATAATCTTATGTAGCTAAGTCTCAACTTCCCGAGAAGCGCCAATTCACGTGCTGCATTTGGTATGAACCATAGCACAAACACCTGCCTACTCAGCTGAAAGATAACCAAAGCCTACCCTATTATCAAGAACAACTTTGTCCAGAGAGTCTAGGACAGTTATTTGTTGGACAGTTATTGCTCAAGTAATAGATTCAGGTATAGTCACCAGAGTTAAGGAGCATTATTTTCCTGTGTATTAACAAAAAAAGAAAGTAGTGAAAGGCAAAAGGAATAAAAGCTTCATATTGGAGATGTAGATCCTGATCTACAACCTTGGGAGAGCTCTTCACCTCAAGATGCCATCTACTTCTGGGGAGGAACTTCCCTAGTCAATAGTAATTTTAGATCTCCAGCCGGTGTGCAGCTCCAAGAGTCTGGAGGAGCTTTTATAAATTGGGAGGTTCAAGTTCCAGAAGTTTGACTCCTGTCTGGGTGGTGATGGGGACATGGTATAGTCTCTTTCAAGGGGGTTCAAGAACACTTTTTATTCTTAATGATTCCAAACTAGAAGGGTGGGAGAAAAATTGGAAATATTAGTTTGGAAAAATTATAGCTTGAAGCCTGGATAATTGAGGAAAGTAGCAGAATTTAAAATCTACTCCGGTGTAGAGTTATATAACAAAATCTCAATGACAATAAATAGGACTAGAATTAGATATTTCAGAGTTGTGTTATAATTTCCTAGAGAAACACTCATTTTTTTCTACAGTCACTCTCACTTCTATCAAAGATAATCCCAGTGAGATTAATTTGTTTTCACAATAAATCTAGTCTCATTACACTGGCCTGATTATTTATATGAGTGTAGCAAAAGAATGATCATATAGGCTCTTTTTAAATCTGCTTTGCTGGAATTTTTCATAAGTAATCTTAGAGCAGACTTTTAAAACTCTCTCAAGGCTAAGAAACCAAGCCAAAGACTCACCACCAGACTTCTAGAATACATTTAGATTTGGATGAATTCCTCTCTTCATGAGGTCCCCAATATATTCTGGAGTCCCTAGGCCTGCCAGAAAGTAACTTCCCTTACTCACTGGTTAGGCTGCCAGGAATCCTATAAGCAAGGTACCAGGCTTATTTTTCCAAGGGGCTGTATTGAGTCCATAAAGTCAACCTTATACTGTTATTATAAGTATTATAATATATATTATATATTATGTTCCTTAAAGCTGCCTCTTCATATTTGTTTCTATACATATTCTCAAATACATCATTCCAGTCAAAGCATTGGTAACAACCATTGTTTCCAGTTGTGTCTAAGGAGAACAGATTCTTACTAAACTTATTCAAATAACTATATTGCCTTGAAAATAAGAAAACTCAGTAACTTTCCAAATTCTAGAGAAACCAGGTAGAGAGAATCAGTAAATAGTTACATTCTGTTTAAAAAGTTATACCTTATAAAACTCCTATAATTCATAAATAGCTTAAGAGAAAAAGATTTCCTTAAATCTGGATAAAAGAAAACATGAAGGAACCAGTAATATTTCAAAGAAAAAGCTTTTAAAAATATAATTGTCCTCATTAGTTCATTCATCCTCATGTTATTGTTGTTCTACTTAAATCCAGTTTTTCCATTAGTTCTGGACATTCCTGCTCAGTTCAGGTTTATAATGGTAACATTATCAGAAACGCGTATTCTAGAGTAATTTTTAGATTTTTTTCATGAATCTTTCCAAAGAGGAAGTGCTTTTGCAAAGACATCAGAGTAAATAACTCTCTGTAAATGGTAAAAGACAAATGTCTGTGGTTAAAGATTTGATGATAGTTCACTATAATAGAATTGTCAACAAAATTTGGTTATTTCTGTGACATATAACATTTTACGGTAATTACTAGAATAATGACTGATGGAACTATACCAAGATGTATCAGATTTTTAGGAATTTCACATGATTTCTAGGTCACTTATATTGATAACATGCATCCATACAATATCACTTAAGAAAGTTTATCATCATTTATCTAACAATATCCCCCATGTAATTTAACATACCAAATAAGCCTAATTAGTTTCACATTTCTCTTTTACAAGGTGAGAGACAAATCCTTCAAGTTTTTTCAAGGTCCCTGTGAGAAATCTCAAAGTTAGTTTGAGGTAAAAAAGATGCCATTTAGAATTTGATTTTGAGAAAGTGTCAAAGTTTTGAGCATTTGATTTAAAGGTATCAAAGATCATTTTGAAATAATATTTTATATATTTAAGCAAAGTGACATAGAAGATGGTAAAGGCAAACACAGAAGGTTACATAGTTCTTTTTTTAAGATTTTATTTATTTATTTGACAGTGAGAGAGACAGTGAGACAGGGAACACAAGAAGGGAGAGTGGGAGAGGGAGAAGCAGGCTTTCCTACAGAGGAGGGAGCCGGATGACGTGGGGCTCAGTCCCCAGAGCCAAGGATCATGACCTGAGCCAAAGGCAGATGCTTAAGGACTGAGCCACCCAAGTGCCCCGAAGGTTACGTAGTTCTGAACAAAACTTAGTTCTGTTAATATTGAGAAGACTGGGTTTTCTTAAAGACCTGATAAAGACAATGTGAAGTATAGTAAGTTATTTTGGTCAGATACAAAATCTTTGCTGCATTCCTTGTAGATTATTTTATTAAAAGGCAAAGAAAAACCTTTCATAAGTTCTTATCAAGAGCAGACCAATCATCTAGGAAAATTTTTTCCTTTTAGAATATGAAAGAAAATTTTTAGCTTTAGTTTTACATAAGTATACTATTGATACGATAGCTTGTTTTTAAAACCCTTATTATTTCTAGTAGTTTTAACTACATATATTAATTAGAATTCTTAACCCTTAGAATCCTTAATTTCTAGTAAAAACCAAGAAGTAAACAATAGTGGACTGGAACATTTATAAGTACATTTCATAATTTCTAGAAGTATATTCTCCCTCATAGTGAATTTTCCAGAGTGGCACAAAATATATTTAATTATAGACTCACATATCTGTTCCTCTATAAAGGGAAGCCAAAGGTAGATAAACCTATGTTTAATAATTGATGTTTCAGTGTTTTTTCTTATTTGGAAATGATCTAGATATTCAGTGAATATCCATCATTTAACTTACCTCAGTATAACTTTTATGTTTTATCTTACCAAAAAGATTTAGGAAACTATCTTTAAATAAACATACCATAAATTATAATTATTGTTAAAATATTGATTTACTTTTAATTTTTTGAGTATAGTTGACATACAATATTACATTAGTTTCAGATGTACAACATAGTGATTTCACATCTCTATACATTATCCTATGCTCACCATAAGAATAGCTACCATCTTTTACCGTATAATACTCTTACAATATCACTGACTATATTCCCTGTGTTGTGCCTTGTATTCCTATGCCTTATTCATTCCATAGCTGGAAGTCTGTTTATAAACATTTACTTACATCTATTTAACTTACTTATTTTTAACAATTATGTTTGAATTAGTTATGAAAATGTCATGAGATATTACATAGCTAACCATAACTTAACCAATTAAGTTTTCTTTCTTGCTGGTCAATTCTATAAGAGAGGTAACACCAGCATATTTGACTTTTAGTAAACCTAGATAGAATAAAAGTATATTTAATGCTGATAACCTTAAAGACGTGCCTGTTTTAATTAAACCAAGAAACTTAAATGAGCTCTTATTTACTTGATGGTTATCCTAGTTCTCATGAACTTGAAAAACATTTGGGTTGGTTTCTATACTTCTGAGGGTATACTTGATTTATATAAATTCTTGTTTGTCTTTAAGCCAATTAAATAGAGCTGTTTATAAATTAAGTTTGCAATATCATCTGGAGGGTAGAAAAAATAACACACATCTATAACATACATATATAGACATTCATAAATGTACAGTCACAAAAGATCTTTCATCTTTCATTTTAGCCTAGGGGTGGAGGCCTAAAAAACTTTTCTATCAGGCTCTGAATATAAACTTCCAATTTAGCCAACTTCTGAACATAGAATTACTTTTAAAAAATCATTTCAGGGGCGCCTGAGTGACTCAGTGGGTTAAAGCCTTTGCTTTCGGCTCAGGTCATGATCCCAGGGTCCTGGGATCGAGCTCCATGTCGGGTTCTCTGCTCAGCAGAGAGCCTGCTTCCCCACTCTCTCTCTGCCTGCCTCTCTGACTACTTATCATCTCTGTCTGTCAAATAAGTAAATAAAATCTTTAAAAAAATCATTTCAAATATATTGTCAGGATTCAACTGGGATGAATAGTAAATATTCTTGGCAATATTGAACAACCCTTTGGATGTAAGAATTGTCCCAAAAGAGAAGATGCTACCTCCTAAGATACAGAACTGAAAGAAAGTAATAGCCAAAAAAAAAAAAAAAAAAAAAAGAGAAAAAGATGTAATCAATTCCCCTGAGAGTAGGCAATAGTTGGTAGGACCCTAGATGCAAATCAAATGTGACCTGCATTTCTGTTCAGCCATAGCTAGCTATAATTGGGGTAGAGACCACATTTCTGTCTGGCCAAATTTGGGAGACTCCCCAACCTGACAATTGTCAAGACAAACTTTTAGGACACAAAATAAGACAAAGAAGAAGGCAATTGCTGTCCACGGTAAAGATCAACAACCCATGACAAAAGTATCTGAAAGCAAAGTCATGAATCACAGTTCAAAATTTAATTCTTTTTTTCCCCCAAAATTTAATTCTTACAAAAGTTTAATTCTGGAAATCTGGATTTGAGAAGGAAGGGACATTGTAAACGTTTACCTTTCTCTCTGGACCAGGCACTACAGAAATCCCAGAGAGCTGACTTTGGTAAGAATTCTCACCATTTGCTGGCTTCTGCCCATTTTTCTGGGATCACATCTGTAGACTCTAGAGCAAGTGGGGTGTCCCAGTTGGTATTATCATCGTCACCAGATACTACTATAGGAGAGGAAAGATAATTTTTCCTCTACTTTTATGGTGAGTATTTGACTGGAGGCCCATTTATCTCTAGAAGACCTCCTATTTAGGATAAACATACTTAGATTAAAAGTTCTCCATTGTAGCCATTGTAATGAAAGATTATTTTAGTAAGGTTAATGTGCTTGTTCATCCTTAAAATAAAATTTCATCCATCTGAGGCCTCACACTGGAGCCAATCCAGCTTAAGTCAGTCTCAGTCTGACCCCACCCAGTGTGGCTTCTAAATCAGTCTCTGATGCTGGACCCAGTCTGGTTTCCACATCAGACTCAGTCCAGAAAAATATATGCTCAAATAAGGTCTGAAAACTCATAATGCAAAGGCTGCAGAGCCAGGTTCCAAAAAGGACTTACCCACAACCTCCAGAGGCAACAAGAAAACAGCAAGCTCAAGGGACTCAACTGGTACCCTTCTGTGGCTGCTTGTTGTTCCTGGACAACAAGCAGGACTTTGGGAGTCAGTTTCGACTTCAGATCCTATTTGCAACATCAGAACCATTATAAGATAAAGTGAGGCATATTAAAAACATAACCATATTTGAGCAAAAATCAATTCAAATCAGACATCATGCAGTCTAGCAGATAGAAAGGAACTCAGAGGAGCTGTACAAAATGAAATACTTTTATGGGCAGAAAGGAGCAGGAACAAAGACGTTATACTACCAAAAACAGCATGTTGGTTATTGCAAGCTTACTTCCTTTATAAAGGATGGCAGCAGTTTATTAGGCAGATTACCTAACTAGTGCTGTAAGGGTAATTCCTGATTGTTTAAAAATTCCATTTTTCTTGAGAGCCAAAACCGTAATTAAGTCTCACTTTGGTAACATGGACTTAGCATAAGTGATTCCATTCTGGGCCTGTTGTCTTAATTTTTAATAGCTCAAAATTCTATAGAATACAGAGAAGAGAACTAATAAATCATGACTAAAAGCATGAAACCCACAAATAATGGAAAAATTTAATAATAAGGATTTTTATTGCTCAGAATTAAAGTAATAAATGTTTTACTCTCCTGAACTATTTTCATATCATGAACACATTTTTTGTTGTACCTATCACCTATCATGTTGTATTGAAATTAATTTTTGATGCATATCTGTGCCAGGAGAATTTGTTTCTCAAAAATAAAAACCATTCTTTTTTTTTTTAATTTATTTTATTTATTTATTTATTATTATTTACTATTATCATTTTTTTAAATTTCTTTTCAGCGTAACAGAATTCATAGTTTTTGCACCACACCCAGTGCTCCATGCAATGCGTGCCCTCCATAATACCCACCACCTGGCTCCCCCAACCTCCCACCCCCCGCCCCCTCAAAACCGTCAGGTTGTTTTTCAGAGTCCATAGTCTCTCATGGTTCATCTCCCCCTCCAATTTCCCTCAACTCCATTCTCTATACATGATTGTACTTCATACCATTGCATAAAATTCCTACTATATATAGTTTTATTAAATATGGTTTCTGTCAATCTCTACAGATAGCATCAGTACCACCAGGTTATCTAAACTGACATGTAGTGAATATTTGGAAATAACAGGGGCACCTGGATGGTTCAGTCAGTTCAGCATCTGTCTTCAATTCAGGTCATGATCCCAGGCTCTTGGGATCAAGCCCACATCAGGCTCCCTGCTCAGCAGGGAGTGTGCTTCTCCTTTTCCTGCTGCCTTGTGCTCTCTCTTTCTCTCTGTCAAATAAATAAATAAAATCTTTAAAATATATATTTGGAAATAACGGATAGTAATTAACAAGTTAGTAATATTTTCACATGGGAAGCCAGAATTCTCAAAGATGCCTAAATCCCCATCAGAGGCTATCCCTCATTTAAAATATGTAGATTAGAATTGGCAAAAGGAATAATAGATTTTTTTTTCTCTGTTGGAAAGTATTTTTCATTTTTTCTTCATACTGCCCTCATCTGTCCCTTACTGTTGTTCCTTTGCTCACGTGATGATCACATCCAGCCTTTCTATAGGCTGTTCTTACCTGGCTAGTTAGTTCAGTTTTGATTATTATTCCCACCCAATTCATATTAATTTTTTTAAATTTATTTATTTGTCAGAGAGAGAGGAAGAGAGAGCGAGCGAGCACAGGCAGACAGAGTGGCAGGCAGAGGGAGAAGCAGGCTCCCTGCTGAGCAAAGGAGCCCGATGTGGGACTCCCATGACGCTGGGATCATGACCTGAGCCGAAGGCAGCCGCTTAACCAACTGAGCCACCCAGGCGTCCCTCATCTTAATTTTTTTTTAAGAGCATATAGTGGTCTCCCTCTAGTGGGGAAACTGTCATCTCAGAAAAAGAAAAAAAAAAATATGTACATTCTAAAGCCAAGCAGTTTGGCCATAGTTCCATATTTGTCCACCTTGTCAATTTTTATTCACCTATTAGAATTCTTTTCTGTATCCATGGAAGCCAAACCACATCTTATTCAAAACAGTTAATCACTTTCTTTTCTCTACTAGTTCTGTACTTTACACAATTTCTATTATTGTGTATTTCCTACTGTGATGTAATTACTTCCAGACTTATCTGTCCTGTTTCACTGTGTCTTAAGGAGAGAGACTACTGCTTAATCTTGGTTGAACATAATGTATATATGCATATCAAGAATTTCTAGAATCTTAATTCAATGGGGTATGACTGTGGGCCTTTGAAATCTTTCACTTCCATCTGGAGTTCCTGGGGATATCTGGAATTTGTGACAGACACTCTTATCACAAACTTCCTGAATATTTAGAAATGATATGTAAGCAGAAGGGTCTACAAACTTCTTGGACAGGATCTCTGTTTTTCAACATTAACCTCAGTCCTTTCAATGACTCCTTAGACCAGTCTATTATCTGTTGCATGGTCCCAGCTGGATGCTTTATCTCTGGGTACTTTTTGGATATCAACTATTCACAACTCTTACATTTCAAAAAGGCCAGAGGGGTGCCTGGGTGGCTCAGTGGGTTAAAGCCTCTGCCTTCGGCTCAGGTCATGATCCCAGGGTCCTGGGATCAAGCCCCACATCAGGCTCTCTGCTCAGCAGGGAGCCTGCTTCCCCTTCTCTCTCTGCCTGCCTCTCTGCCTACCTGTGATCTCTGTCTGTCAAATAAATAAAATCTTTTTTTAAAAAAAGGCCAGAGATGATTCTGTTTCTCTTCTCTGTTCCTTATGAGTCCCTCTACTTCTCCCACTCTTTTCTCTTCCTCTCCCCCTCCTCTTTTTTTCTCTTCTCTCCTGACTTCTCTTTATCTATTTTAACCTTTTCCTATAGGAGTCCTTCTGTTTACGAAGCCTCCATTTTCCAAGCAATCAGTTTCCCCAGGGCCCTTCATGTCTCTCAGAGTTGTCAAATTAGGACCCGCTCAGTGTATATTGATTGTTTACACACATGTAGGCAACCCCCCTAGTGAAGAAACTTTCGCCCTAGAGAAAGAAGCTACAGAGATTTTTACTAAGTCAGTCCTAAGATTTTAGCAAACTGTAATTACTTGTGCATCTCTAGTCTGTTCTTCACTCTAGTGCCCATTGTGCAGCCACTCTCCTATATCTGTATGCACTCACCAGCATTCTGGGAGCTCATTCCACTCTTGAGCCCAAATGCTCAGTTAGTTAATTGCCTCCTGCAGAGACTAATAACCTGCCTTACTGGCTCCATCCAGCCTCTGCCCAATGTTCTACTTATGGGATCTGTGTACCCCATGGATAAATACTGAGAATTGACCTCTAAAAAAATGGAAAAATGAAAAGTGACCCTAAGATAAAGATGGAATAAGGTTGCCAAATTTTGACAAGTAAAACTACAAGATGCCCTGTAGAATTTTAATTTTAGATAAACAGATTTGGGATACACTTATACAAAACAAGATAAAACAAAAAAGCCCTAACTATTGTTTATATGAAATTGAAATTAAACTGGGCATCCTATATTTTGTCTGGCAACCTTAATAAGGGGTCAGGTGCTACAGGAACTAACAAGTCATGTTAATATTGTATTCCTTAGCATAAGAAAAATGAGAAATGACAGACTGTTTTAAAACAAGTTTTATCAATTAGGTTTGCATTTTATTGACTGATTTTATTGACCATGAGGTCACTAATCCATTAATCCATGGATCAAGCAAATCCAAGTTTGTTGCACTATTGTAAGAAAGGCCACAGCCATGAAAATGCTGTCTTAGTATCTTCTCAGAAGAACAAAATCAAAGAAGGGAGTGCATATTATGAGATTTTTGGAATCTGTTTTGAGGCAGGTCTTTCATTATTCATGCCTGTGTAATTCAGATTGGGCAAAGCTCAGAACACACAGATGCCATGCACCCCAAGTTGCCAGAGTTGTGGCTGTGCACTGTGCACATGGCAGCCACTGGATTATGGGGGATCTGGCCTATGACTAACGGCTCAGTGCAAATTTTGCTAATACTGCCAGTCTGAGCCCTTCTGCATTCAGGCTCTCTCAGAGCCAGCTTGCCTGGGTATCACTAACATCAGAGAGAGAAAGCAAAGGCCCCAACAGGCAAAGAATCAGTTCAAATGTCTGGACTGAAAGGAAAAGTGACTTAGACGTAATAGCAGGACACAGGCAGAACACATAGGAGAATCCCATGAAGTGCCAGGTTCTGGTGAACAGGGGAACTGCACTGCAGAGCAGAGGACATAGCTGACTTTCCTGACAAAAAGAATCAGACAAAAAAGAGTAGATAAAGTGAAGAGACAGAGAATTGTATCCCAATGAAAGAACAGGACAAACTCACAGCAGGAGATCAAAGAAAAGGAGAAATAAGTAATATGCCAAGTAGAGAATTTAAAGAAATGACCATAAGATACTCACTGAACTTGAGAAAAGCATGGAGGACAGTACCGAAAAACAGGATGAGGAGCTAAAAAAATAACATCATAAATGAAGAACTCAATAAATGAAATTAAAATACAATAGATGGGAGAGATAGCAGGCTACAGGAATCAGAAGAACATATCCGTGACCTGGAGGATAGAGTAATGGAAAGCAATCAATCTCAGCTAATCAGAAGATAGATACATACTGCATAGTGAGAATAGACTTAGAGAAATCAGTGACACAATCAAGCGTAATAACATTTGCATTATAGAGATCCCAGGAAGAAAAGAGAAAGAGAGGGGGCAGAAAATGTATTTGAAGAGATAATAGCTAAAAATTCCTGACTCTAGGGAGGAAAACAGAGACCTAGCTAGGTTCAGGAGGCACAGAGATCCCCCAAAATATTCAACCCAAGGAGGTCCACACCAAGATACATAGTAATTACAATGGCAAAAATAGTACAAAGGAAGAATTTTAAAGGTTACAAGAGAAAACAATACAGTTACATGGAAAGAAAACCACATAACACCTTCAGCTTATTTTTCAGCAGAAACTTTGCAAGCCAGAAGAGAGGGGCATGATGTATATAACGTGCTAAAAGGGAAAACTCTATAGCCAAACTCTCTATCCATCTCTCTATCCATCAAGGCTATCATTCAGAATAGAGGAGAGATAAAGTGTTCCCCCCAAAAAAGTTAAAAGAATTCATGACCAGTAAAACCTCTCTGTAGGATACTGTCTTAGTATCCTTTTAGAAGAGGAAAATCAAAGGGAGTGCATACATACTAGGTTTTTCAAATCTGGTTTGAGGTAGGTTTTTCATTATTGGTGCTTGCATGATTGAGTTTGGGCAAAGTTCCATGGGCACAGATGCAGAATGTTAAGGGGGAATCTGATAGTGGAAAACAAAATCCATAAGTAAGAGTAAGAAAAATAAGCACAAATGCAGAAAAAATAAGTATATCTGTAAAAATCAGTCAAGTAAAGCACAAATAAAGGATGCAGAATATGAACCAAATATAGGAGATGTGGAAGCAAGAGGAGTAAAGAATGAGTTTAAAATTAATATAGACTATAATATGCAAAAGACGTTACTTATATAATGAATGGTAGCCACAAAGGAAAAAATAGGAATGGATATGCAAAAAATAGAGTAAGGAAGTCAAGTATATCACTAAGAAAACCAGCAAACTACGAAAGAGAGAGAAAGAAGAAAGGATATGAAAAACAAAAACATGAAATAAGTAACAAAATGGCAATAAATACATATCTATCAATACTTGCTTTGAATGTAAATAGACCAAATGCTCCAATCAAAAGACATAGGGAGACAGAGTGGATAAAAAAGAAAGACCCATGCATATGCTGCTTATAAGAGGCTAATTTCAGACCTGAAGACACTTGCAGATTGAAAGTGAGGGGATGGGGAAACATACATCATAAAAATGAATGTCGAAAGAAAGCCAGACTAGCAATATCATTATTGAACAAAATACGCCTTAAAATGAAGGCATATTTTATATGCCTTATTATGTAATAACAAATGGAATGATCTAATATTTTCAAGAGCACATGGAACATTCTCCAGAATAGATCACATATTAGCTCACAAAACCAGCCTCAACAAATTCGAAAAGACCAAAGTCATACCATGCATCTTTTCTGATCACAATGATATGAACTCAAAATCAACCAACCATGAAAAAAAAATCTGGAAAGACCACAAGCTCATTGATGTTAAACAACATGCCACTAAACAATGAATGGGTCAACCAAGAAATCAAAGAAGAAATCAAAAAGTACATGGAAACAAATAAAAATGAAAACACAATGGTCCAAATCCTTATGGATGCAACAAAACTGGTTTTAAGAGAGAAGTTTCTGGCAATACAAGCCTAACTCAAGAAGCAAGAGAATATCAAAACCTCCAACTTATACCTAAAGTAGCCAAACAACAACAAATAACCATAACCTAAACAGTAGAAAGAAGGAAATAATAAAGACTAGAGTAGAAATAAATGATATAGAAACTAAAAAATAGTAGAACAGATCAATGAAACCAGGAGCTGTTCAACAAAATTAATAAACCAGTAGCCAGACTCATTTAAAGGAGAGAGAGAGAGAGAGAGAACTCAAATAAACAAAATCACCAATGAAAGAGGAGAAATAACACCACAGATGTACAAACAATTATAAGAGAATATTAGGAAAAACTATATGGTAAAGATTAGACAACATATAACCCATCAAAACTGTATCAGGACAAAATAGAAAATTCGAACATATTGATTACCAGCAAAAACATTGACTCAGTAATCAAAAAAATCCTAACAAATAAAATTTCAGGACCTGGTGGCTACACAGGCAAATTCTTACCTATTCTCAAATCCTTCCAGAAAAAAACAAAAACAAAAACAAAAGCAAAACTTCCAAATTCATTCTATGAGGTGAGTATAACTCCGATATCAACCAAAACCAGAGGTAGACATCATAAAAGAAAGGAGAACTATAGGCCAGTATCTCTGATGAATATAGATGCAGAAATCCTCAACAAAATACTAGCAAACTAAATCCAACAGTACATTAAAAAAAAATCATTCAACACAATCCAGTGGAATTTATTCCTGGGACACGAGGTTGTTCAATATTCACAAATCAGTCAACATGCTATATCACATCACTAAGAGAAAGGATAAGAACCATAAGGTCATTTAAGTAGATGCAGAGAAAGCATTTGACAAAATACAGATCTGTTTATGATAAAACTCCTCAACCAAGTAGCTGAAGATAAAATGTACCTCAACATAGTAAAGGATATATATGAAAAAACTCACAGGTAATATCACACTCAATGAGGGAAAAACTGAGAATTTTCCCCCTGAGGTCAGGAAGAAGACATGGATGTCCACTGTCACCACTGTTATTTTACATAGTACTGGAAGTCCTAGCCATAGCAATCAGATGTCACAAAGAAATAAAAGTATCCAAATCCATAAGGAAGAAGTAAAACTTTATCTATAGATGACAAGATACTAGATGAAAACACAAAAGACTCCACCAAAAAACTAGTAGAACTGGTAGGTGAGTTCATAAAATTCACAGGATACAAAATCAATATGCAGAAGTATATTGCATTTCCATACACCAATACTGATGCAGCAGAAAGAGAAATTAAAGAAATAATTCCATTACAATTGCACAAAATTAATAAGATACCAAGGAATAAATCTAACCAAAGAGATGCAAGAGCTGTACTCTGAAAACTATAAAACATTGATGAAAGAAATTGAAGAGGACACCAAAATGGAAAGATACTCCATACTTCCAGATCAGAAGAACAAATATTGTTAACATATATATACTACCGAAAGCATTCTATACATTTAATGTAATCCCTATCGAATTTCCAATAGCATTTTTCACAGAGTAGACCAAATGATCCTAAAATTTCTCTGGAAGCACAAAAGAACCCGAATAGCCAAAACAATCTTGAAAAAAAATGTAAAGCTGGCATAATTCCAGACATCAGATTATATTACAACCCTGTAGTAATAAAAAATACATAGTACTGGCATGAAAATAGACACATAGATCAATAGAAGAGAACAGAAATGAACCCACAATTATATGGTCAGTTAATATTAGACAAAGCAGGAAAGAATATCCACTGGGAAAAAGACAGTGTCTTCAACAAATGGTGCTGGGAAAATGGACAGCAACATGCAAAAAATGAAACCAGACCACTTTCTTGCACCGTACGCAAAATAAATTCAAAATGTATTAAAGACCTAAGTATGAGACTTCTCTCCTAGAGGAGAGCACAGGCAGTAACCTGTTTGTTGATTATTTCTCCTCCCTCACTTATGATTTTATTTATTTGGGCCCTTTCTCTATTATTTTTGGTAAGTCTGGGTAGAGGTTTATCAATTTTGTTTATCTTTAAAAAAAAAAACCAGCTCCTGATTCATTTATCTGTTCTACTGTTTTTGGTTTTGTTGTTATTGTTGTTCTTGTTACTGTTTTTTAGTTTCTGTATCATTTATTTCTGCTCTAATCTTTATTATTTCTTTACTTCCACTGGATTTAGGCTTCATTTATTTTTCTTTTTCTAGCTTCTTTAGGTGTAAGGTGGGTTGAGATTTTTCTTGCTTCTTGAGGTTGTCTGTATTGGTTTACTCATCCATTTGAGGACTACTTTTGTTGCATCCCAAAGGTTTTTGGACAGTTGTGTTTTCATTTTCATTTGTTTCCATGTATTTTCTTATTTCTTTTTAAATTTTCTTTCTTTCTTTCTTTCTTTCTTTCTTTCTTTCTTTCTTTCTTTCTTTCTTTCTCTCTCTCTCTCTCTTTCCTTCCTTCTTTCTTTCTTTCTTTCTTTCTTTCTTTCTTTCTTTCTTTCTTTCTTTCGAGAACACTTGCACACAAGTTGGGGTGGTGGGGCTGGGAGGGGCAGAAGGAGAGAGAGAGAGAATCTTAAGCAGTCTCAATGCCCAGTGCCGAGCACAAGGTAGGGCTGCATCTTATGACCCTGAGATCATGACCTGAGCCAAAATCAAGAGTAAGACGCTTAAGCAACTGAGCCACCCAGCACTCCTGTATTTTCTTCTTTCTTTTTCGATTTCTTGGTTGACCCATTCATTATTTAGTAGCATGTTGTTTAACCTCCACGTATTTGTGGTGTTTCCAAAATTTTCTCGTGTTTGACTTCTAGTTTCATAGTGTTGGGATCAGAAAAGGAGTGTGGTATGATTTCAGTAATTTTGTATTTGTCAAGACTTGTTTCATGACATAATACGTGATCTATTGTGGACAGTGTTCTTTTTTTTAAGATTTTATGTATTTATTTGACAGACAGAGATCACAGTACGCAGAAAGGCGGGCAGAGAGAGAGAGAGAGAGAGAGAGGAGGAAGTAGGCTCCCTGCTCAGCCGAGAGCCTGTTGTGGGACTCAATCCCAGGACCCTGGGATCATGACCTGAGCTGAAGGCAGAGGCTTTAATCCACTGAGCCCCCCCAGGCGCCCATGTGGACAGTGTTCTATGTGCACTTGAAAAGAATGTGTATTCTGCTGTTTTAGGATAGAATGTTCTGAATATATCTGTTAAGTCCATCTGGTGCAGTGTGTCATACAAAGCCATTGTTTCATTGTTGATTTTCTACTTAGATGATCTGTCCATTGCTGTGAGTGGGATCTACTATTATTGTATTATTATCAATGAGTTTTTTTATGTTTGTTATTGTTTTACATATTTGTGAGGTCAATTGTTGGGGTCATAAATATTTTACAGTTGTTATATTTTGGTGGATATTCCCTGCTGTGATTTTATAGTATACTATCTTATTACAATCTTTGATTTATTATTATTATTTTTAAGGATCTTATTTATTTATTTGACAGAGAGATACAGAGAGACCACAAGTAGGCAGGTAGGCAGAGCGGGAGGAAGAGGGAGAGGGAGAAGCAGGCTCTCTGCTGAGCCAGCTGCCCAATGCGGAGCTTGATCCTGGGACTCTGGGATCATGGCCTGAGCTGAAGGCAGCCGCTTAACTGACTGAGCCACCCAGGTGCCCCTACAGTCGTTGTTTTAAAATCTACTTTGTCTGATTAAGTATTGCTATTCTGCCTTAATTTTGACATTCTTTTGCATGATAAATATTTCTCCATCCCCTTATTTTCAACCTGCAGGTATCTTTAGAGATAAATTGAGTCTCTTGTAGTCAGCATATAGATGGCTCTTGTTTTTCATCCATTCTGATACCCTGTGTATTTTGACTGTCCATTAACTTTCAAAGTAATTCTTGATAGATATGTTTTTTTGCTATCTTATTATTTGTTTTGTCATTAGGTCTAGAGATTTTTCTGATTCTTGCTTGTCTTTGTCACTTTTGGTCTTTTCTTTGCACTCAAAGAATCCCCATTAATATTTCTTGAAGGGCTGGTTTGGTGGTCAGGAACTCATTCAGTTTTTGTTGTTTTGTATTGTTTTGTTTTGTTTTGTCTGGAGAACTGTTTATTGCTCCTTCTGTTCTAAAGGATAGCCTTGTTGGATGGAGTATTCATGGCTGCAAATTTTTCCATTCAGCAGTTTACATATATCATGCCCCTCTCTTCTGGCTTGCCAAATTTCTGTTGAGAGAGCTGCAGCTAACCTTATTGGTCTACCCTTGTATATTAGGGACTTCTTTTGCCTTGCTGCTTTTTATATTTTTTTTCTTCATCACTGTATTTTACAAATTTAATTACAATTTATCTTGGTATTGGCGTGCTTTTGTGGATACTGATGGAAGTTATCTGTGCCTCCTAGATCTGGATTTCCATTTCCCCAGATTAGGGAAGTTTTGGGCTATAATTTCCTCAAAATTTCTGCCCCTTTTTCTATATCTTCTTCTTCTGGGACTGCTAAAATACAAATGTTATTACATTTGATGGAGTCACTGAGTTCCCTAAGTCTATTCTTGTGTTCTGTAATTCCTCTTCCTCTCTTTTGTTCAGCTTCATTATTTTCCATTATTTTGGCCTGTATATCACTTATTTGTTCTGCTTCTTCCAGCATTTTGTTCATTGCATCATCTATTTCCGATTTCAGTTCCTGCATTTTTCATTTCTCATTCTTCCTTAACTCTTTTATCTTTGTGGTAAAGGTCTCCCTGAAGTCTTCCATTCTTTTCTCAAGCCCAGTGAGTAACATTATGATTGTTCCTTTAAATTCTCCATCAGATGTGTTACTTATTTCTGTTCCACTTAGATCTCTGTCCTCAACCATATCTTGTTTCATTTGGAATAAATCACTCTGGCCTTGAATTTTGTCTCTCTGCCTTCCTCTGTGTGTTAGCACAGCCTGTTATGTTTCCTGGTCCTACAAGAAATGATTTTATGAAGAAGTCATATAGTGTCCATGGTGTGAAGTGCAGACACTTCACAGAGTGTCTCTGGTATGTGCTTTCTGTGCTCTTCTGTTGTGTTTTAGCTGCTCTGTCCTTTAAGCCAGTCATCTTCAGAGGCTCTTCTGTCCTGCAGTAGGCCAGTGTTTGGTTTTAATATGGCCAGTGTTAAGTAGGTGTGTTCTGGTCAGCTTGTGTCATAAAATCTGACACCACTTCTACTGGAACTGAAGCTCTGCTTCACTCTCTGATCCAGAGTCATTCTGTGGGCAGTGTTTTGTATGATCTTTTGGGAGTGGTGCCTCATAGTGTTGGAACTGAAGAAAGCATGACTGAGAAGGGAAGTTTCACTGGAGCAGAGGGGATTGATGTTTGATGTAAGCTAGTTAGGCAGCTAGCATTGGTCTGTACTGCTTCCAACAGGTGGCTCTGTTTATGCTGAGTTTAAGGCAAGGGAAATGATGCTGACATTCCCCTGTCTCAGAATAGTTATCTCTGTGAATACTCCCTATCAGAGATGTGCTCAGAATAATCTCCTTCCTGTGTGCCCATAATTCTTTAGATCACTGTTTCTTTGCTGTCTGCCCCCAGATTGTTTGTCTGCCTTCGCTCCAGGAGCAATGCAGTACCCTCCAGGCTTACACCAGCCAAACCCACTGTCCTTTAAAACTCCAGGCTTTAAGCCCCACTGGTTGCAAAGAACTCATAAAATTCATCTCCTCTCACTGTCCAAGCCAGTTACTTTGCGGAAATGTTCTTCCTGTGTATTCCCATGGGCTCCCCTCTCACTTGCTCTGCTCTGTGACCATGGCTCCCTCCCTTCTACAGTACCTGTCATCCCTTTTCTCCCTAAGCCTTGTTTCTGTGCTTCCTACCTTCTTTGCTGTGCCCTCTTTTCTGCCTTAAGCTGTTCTGTTTGTTCTGTCAGTCTTCAGGTCAAGTTCTGGGTTATTTAGGATGATTTGATAATTGTCTAGTTGTATTAGTGGGTAGATGGGAGCCTAGGGTCCTCCTACTCGATTGCCATTTTACTCTGTCTCTGGGTACATTTTAAATTAATGTGCCTTTGCTGTGTCTCAGGCAGAGTTATTTAGTGTGCTGTCTTTTTAAAGGTGTGGTCTGGTTTTCTGTAGCTCTCTGGCTCTTTGAGTTAAGGGCCATGATTTCTAATATTCCAACACTAAACCCCACTATCAAAGCCACACATTTTGGAGACTTATCTTCCCAATCTGGGTCCCCAGACCTGGGGATGCCTGTTGTGTCTGACACCCTCCCTTCTCTGTGCTTTTCATGCCCTTCCTGTTTGTGGTTAATCATACTGGGAATTTTGTTCCCAACCTTTTCTACAGCCCTCCTCCCCTTTTTGGTATGGCCTTCTCTTTACAACTAGCTGTGGAAGATCTTTTCTGCTGGTCGTCAGGTTATTTTCAGAGTTAGGTGAAATGTAGTTCCTGTCTCAGTGACTGTGTGGGATGAAGTGAACTCAGGATCCTCCTACTCTACCACACAACATGCACTCTTGTTTTCTTCTTCTTTTTTAATCTGTAAGTATTTTCTTTGTAGTTACCAGAGGTTTTTGTAAAGCATCTTAAAGTTTTAAAAGTTTATTTCAAGCTAAAAATAAGAGTCAATCCTTAAAAAACTTTATGTTTCTGCTTCTGTACCCCACAGTTTGTTATTGATATAACTGATATCTTTTTATATTGTATATCCATTAATAATTTTTAATTGAAGTGATTCTTAATTTTTTTGTCTTTTAACTTTTATACTAAAAAGTTAGATACCACCAATAAAGTACTATGGAATTCTTTTTTTCTTTCTTGAAGCTGAGAAGTATTTTTTTAATTTATATTTTAATACTGATTCTGTAACATGCGGCACAATATTGGTTTCAGTAGTAGAATTCAGTGATTCATCACTTACATACTACACCCAGTGGTCATCATGTGTGCCCTCTTTAATACCCATCACCCACCTAGCCCTTCCCTTACCCATGTTCCCTCCATCAACCCTCAGTTTATTCTATATCATTAAGAGTCTCTTAGGGTTTGTTTCCCTCTCTTTTTTTCTTTTCCCTCCTTTCCATATATTCATCTGTTTTGTTCCTTAAAGTCCATATATGGCATTAATCTTTCTCTGACTGACGTATTTTGCATAGCATTATATACTCTAGCTCCAGCCACATCATTGCAAATTGCAAGATTTCATTCTTTTTTTATGGCTACAGTTCCAGTGTTTGTGTGTGTACACCACTTCTTCTTTATCCATTTATCAATTGATTGACATTTGGGCTCTATACATAGTTTGGCTATTGTTAATAATGCTACTATAAATATTGTGGTGCATATACCCCTTCAAATTATATTTTTGTACCCTTGGTTAAATACCTAGTAGTACAGTTGATCGATTATAGGGTAGTTCTACTTATAACTTTTTAAGGAATCTCCATATTGTTCTCCAGAGTAGCTGCACCAGTTTGCATTCCCACCAACACTGTAAGAATGTTCCCTTTTCTCTGCATCCTTGTCAACACATGTTATTTCTTGTGTTGTTGATTTTAGCCATTCTGACAGGTGTGAGGGGATATCTCATCATGGTTTTGATTTGTATTTCCCTTATGATGAATGATGTTGGGCATCTTTTCATGTCTTATCCATCTAGATGTCTTCTTGGAAAAAGTGTCTATTTGTGTCTTCTGCCTATTTTTTAACTGGGTTATTTGTTTTTTGGGTGTTTAGTTTGATAAGTTACTTAGAGATTTTAGATACTAACCCATTATCAGATATGTCATTTGCAAATATCTTCTCCCATTCCATAGGCTGCTTTATAGTTTTGTTGATTATTTCCTTCACTGTGCAAAAGCTCTTTATCTTGATGATGTCCCAATAGTTCATTTTTGCTTTTGTTTCCCTTGCCTCTGGCAGTGTGTCTAATAAGAAGTTGCTACAGCTGAGGTCAAAGAAATTGCTGTCTGTGTCATCCTCTAGGATTTTGATGGATTCCTATCTCACATTTAGGTCTTTCATCCATTTTGAGTTTATTTTGTGTTATAGTGTAAGAAAGTGGTCCAGTTGCATTGTTCTTTGTGTCACTGTCCAGTTTTCCCAACACTGTTTGTTGAAGAGTCTTTTTTTCAATGGATAGTCTTTCCTGCTTTGTCAAAGATTAATTGACCATATAGATTTGGTCCATTTCTGGGTTTTCCATTCTGTTCCATTTATCTGTGTGTCTGTTTATATGCCAGTATTATTCTGTCTTGATGTGTACAATTTTATAATATAGCTTGAAATTCGGAATTGTGATACCTCCAGCTTCTTTTCTTTTTCAAGATCACTTTGGTTAATTGGGGTCTTTTGTAGCTCCATAAAAATTTTAGGATGGTTTACTCTAACTCTGTGAATAATGCTGTTATTTTGATAGGGATTTCATTAAATGTATAGATCACTTTATGTAATTTAGATTTTTCACAATATTTGCTCTTCTAGTCCATGGGCATGTAACATTTTACCCTTTCTTTGTTTTATATTCAATTTCTTTCATCACTGTTTTATAGTTTTCAGAGTACAGGTCTTTTACCTCTTAGGTTAAGTTTATTCCTAGGTATCTTATGGGTTTTGGTGCAATTGTAAATGGGATTAATTTCTTGGTTTCTTTTTCAGCTGCTTCATTATTGGTGTATGGAAATGCAACAAATTTCTGTACATATTTTTTTATCCTGCATCCTCACTGAATTCATGTATCAATTCTAGCAATTTTTTGGTGGAGTCTTTCAAGTCTTTGGTATAGAGTATCATGCCATCTGCAAATAGTAAACTTTCTTTCTGCCAGTTTTGATGCCTTTTATTTCTTTTTATTGTCTGAATGCTGAGACCGTGACTTCCAGTACTGTGTTAAATAGAAATGGTGAGAGTAGGCATCCTTGTCTTATTCCTGACTATTGAAGAAAGGCTCTCAATTTTCCCCATTTAGGATGATATTAGCTGTGTTTTTTTGTTTTTTTTTTTTTTGTAGATGGCCTTCATGATGTTGAAGTATGTTCCATCTATCCCTACATTGTTGAGGGTTTTTATCAAGATTGGGTGCTGTATTTTGTCAAATGCTTTTTCTGCCTCTATTGAATGGTTCAAATTGTTCTCATCCATTATTTTTTTTAATGTGGTATAAAATGTTGGATTGATTTGCAAATATTGAACCAACCTTGCAACTCAGGAATAAATCCCACTTAATCGTGGTGAATAATTATTTTAATGTACTGTTGGATGTGATTTGCTAGTGTCTTGTTGAGAATTTTTTACATCCATATTCATTGGGGATATTGGCCTGTTAGTTCTTTCAGTTGGGTCTTTGTTTGTTTTTGAAATCAAGGTAATGATGACTTCATAGAATGAGTCTGAAATTTTCACTCCATTTCTATTTTTTGGAATAGTTTGAGAAAAATAGGTCTTAACTCTTCATTAAATGTCTAGAGGAATTTCCCTGGGAAGGCATGTGGCCCTGGACTTTTGTTTGTTAGGAGATTTTTTATTACTGATTCGATTTCTTTGTTGGTTATGGGTCTGTTAATGGTTTCTATTTCTTCCTGTTTCAGTTTTGGTAGGTTGTATGTTTCTAAGGATTTGTTCATTTCTTCAAGAGTGCCCAGTTTGTTGGCATATAATTTTTTCATAATAGTCTGTTATAATTGTTGTATTTGTATGGTGTTTGTTGTGATCTCTCCTGTCTTTTGTGATTTTGTTTGGGTCCTTTCTCTTTTGTTTTCGATAAATCTGGCTATAGGTTTATCAAGCTTGTTATTCTTTCAAAGAACAAGCTCTCAGTTTCATTTATCTATTGTACTGGGAGTTTTTGTTTGTTAGCATGTTTGTTAACATTTATATAATTCATGTGTATTCAATTCCTCTGTTACATTATATATATGATTTTTACCTTATAAGTTCTACCAGTGTGAAGTCTTACATTAGACTTATTAGAATAAAAATTGAATAGACTTCTTAGATTAATTTTTAATTTTAAGTAATTTTAATAAGTCTATTAATAAATAGATTAGAGTAATATTAGAATTCCAATTTCTTATCATAAAATTAAGTTATTTCTTATCATATCAATTCAGTTATTTTATATCATAAAATTTTATTCACAAATATATAGCCATTCTTCTATATAGACTTATCTCTTCATTTTCCTCAATTTGCAGTTTCACATTCAAAGGGTGGTTTAGATAAAACAGCCTTTAAAAGCTCTATTTTGAAGCCATTCTTTCATCATTTTAGAATCATTTTACTTAGCTGACTATGACTTAATTATCATTGCTAATCCATTTTAAAAATCAGTCCCTGGCAAGTCCAAGGGTAGTCATCAATCTATTGACTTTTCATCTCCTTTAGTCTTTTTTTTAAATTTCTTTTCAGCGTAACAGAATTCATATAGTTTTACACCACACCCAGTGCTCCATGCAATGCGTGCCCTCCACAATACCCACCACCAGGCTCCCCCAACCTCCCACCCCCACCCCTTCAAAACCCTCAGGTTATTTTTCAGAGTCCATAGTCTCTCATGGTTCATCTCCCCCACAATTTCCCTCAACTCCCTTCTCCTCTCCATCTCCCAACGTCTTCTGTGTTATTTGTTATGCTCCGCAAATAAGTGAAACCATATAATAATTGATTCTCTCTGCTTGACTTATTTCACTCAGCATTAATCTCTTCCAGTCCCGTCCATGTTGCTACAAAAGTCGGGTATTCATCCTTTCTGATGGAGGCATAATACTCCATAGTGTATATGGACCACATCTTCTTTATCCATTTGTCTGTTGAAGGGCATCTTGGTTCTTTCCACAGTTTGGCGACCGTGTCCATTGCTGCTATAAACATTGGGGTACAGATGGCCCTTCTTTTCACCACATCTGTATCTTTGGGGTAAATACCCAGTAGCGCAATTGCAGGGTCATAGGGAAGCTCTATTTTTAACTTCTTGAGGAACCTCCACACTGTTCTCCAGAGTGGCTGCACC